>JALLPA010001153.1:0-11686 GCA_036939895.1 Thalassiosira exigua
TAATAAACCATTGCCCGACCTCGTCTGACCGGGAACGCTCCGCCGAAAAGAGAACTCGCCGTATGTGCCAGATTACTCCTGCCTATATATAAATCTACTACTTTAAGTGCGGTACCAAAACGACCTTAGACGGTACTCACAACATATCCAAGGCAATATCCACATGGCCCGTTTTCGAAGCGAGAGAGAAGCTCGCGAGCAATTGTTAGTCGGCAACAGCTGGCAGCGGGTTCGAGGAGGTTCGGCCTTTCGCGCTCCGCGAGCTTCGAACCTGCTCCGAACTGGCGTCCGAAGCGACCGATGCGACCCCGCCCTCACACAAAGCGACCTCCAATTCGAAGACCAAAGACGACGCCACAAAGACACGGCGGACGGCGACTCGACTCCATCCCCCCGCCCGCCCCCCGAACGGGAACGAACCAGCGGGCAGCGCGCCTCGGGGTCGGTCCATATCTCTATCTCTAGTTCATGTTCCCCAACCGGAGGGAGCAGCGCCGACAGCGTTCCCTCGACGAACTGCGCGACCCGTGCCCCCGGCGTCGGTTCTCCCTGACGAAGCGATCGGATTCCGCGTGGAGCATGGGGCGGGACGACGGCGGCGGAGGAGGGGGAGGGAGGCGCGGGAGCGGCGGAGGAGGGGGCATGGGCATGATGCGGGGGAGCGCGATCGGCGGAGGACCCGCCGGCGCCTTCTTCGCCAAGGCGGGACTGGACGTGTCCGAGCGGATGGGCCGGGCGAAGGAACGGGTCGGCCAGGTCCGGGAGCGGCGGAGGAGCTCTCGCGAGCGGGGCCGCGGAGGAAGCGGCGACGGGGACGGCGACGGCGACGGCGGGGGAGGAGGGGGGCGCACCCGACGACGCGTCCGCAGCCTGAGCGTGCCCCGCGTGGGACGGTCGAAGAGCCGCGAGCGACGAGGGCACAGCGACGGCGAGGAGCGGGGGGGGGGCGAGGAGGGCGAGGACGAAGAGCAGCGTTCCTCCACCCCCCGCGACCAGCGCAAAGAGCGCCTCATGGAAAATTACGACGCGTGGGAATCTTCTCGATTGGGCTTCGGGGGAGGCGGCGGAACCGCCGGCGGCGGGGGGACGAAGATGCGCCGCAAGGCCGGCGCCGGCGCGCGAAATTTCTTGGACGGCACCCTCGACGGCGCGTTCGGTCGGCTGCGCCCCGGAGGCGGCGGAGGCGGCAACCCTACTTCTTCGTCTCCGCGGTGCGAGCGCGGCGCGGGAGCTCCTTTGCCGTCCCCGCGACGAGGCGCGACGACGGGAACGGGAGGTAGCAGCTGGGTCCTGTCCCCCGACCTCCGCATGGCGCCGAGGATCGACGTCTGGACGGCGTTGGCGGCGGCGAGCTGCGCGGTGGTCTCCAGCATGGGCCAGCTCCATCGAGAGAGCGGGGGGACGGGGTTCTCGGACTACGACGTCTTCGCTCTTTCTACCTGCGTCATGAGCTTCGTGTTGAGCTTCGGCGCGGCCCTGGGGCTGAGGTGAGTCGATTTCGTCGCATGTAGATGCCTAGCCTGCAGCGGTTGCATTGCACGCTGTTGCGATGAGCGATAAATCATCGTTCGGAGGTCAGATTATTTAGATCCCGTCGGTGCTTTTTTTCCCAAACGAAGCTGCCGACGGGATTCCACTTCGAGCAAGGCAGGCCGAAGCGTTTGAGTTTCGCTTTCGCGATCGCTTCGTCTGGGATTGTCCGTTGCCGCCTCGTCGATCGCATCCCGTGCATCTCACCTCTCTTTCGCGCCGCTTTCCTCCCTCCCTGCTCCCTCTGCCCTCCCTGCTCCCTCTGCCCGCCGCCTCCCTTTCGAAGGTACGCCCCCCTCCGAGCGGCCCTGACCCAGCGGCTCTTCCGCCTGGGACCCACGACGTGCTTGCCGAGGTTGGGCCTCACCCCCGAGCTCCTCCTCCTGTCGCTGCTGACTTTGTTCTGGACCGTGTCCCTCCCGGCGATCGCGCGGGGGGACGCCGCGTTCGCGAGGGAGGGGGGGGACGCCTCCGGTGAGTTGCGTGCTCTCTTCGGGCGGGGCCGAGGGTTTTTTAATCGCAGGAGACGCTCTCCTACAAGGAGCATCCGTTTGGGCGGTGGGCCATCGGGCAACGACTCCTTGTTCGGGGGGCTTTCGCTTTCGTCCGTCGTTCGCCGGACCATTTTTTTTTGGTTCTTGGTTGCGGGGAGTCCTTCATCAAGTGAACCACTCAACTCAAGACTGCAAAGACCCTTGCCAAGATTGATGACCTTTTCCATGCTTGTGATGCTTTCGAAGCCCGCCATGTCGAAACCTTGGAAGCCAGCATTGGGTATTGCGATGGCAAGGGCTGGGCTTCTCTACGTACAACGATGCGAGAACGCTTGCGTCCCAGTGTCACGGCATTCTCTATTACTGCGCCGATATTAAGCTCAGTTGCAATGTGCACATTCAGCTCGCCTGGAATCTCGAAGCTAAAGCGATCCGTCGAGACAGCTGCTTAGTCGATCCGCCAAGCAGCCTTTGACAATGACGCCAATGCAGCTGTTGCCGACCACTCTCTGCCGTCGTCTCCTTTGTTCACCTACCAGGCTCGGAGATCTGGAACGCCAACCTCTACTACTCCTCCTGGACCAGCTTCCTCCTCTGCGCCTACCTCTGGATCGAGGTCTGCACCCTCGACGATCGGGGGGGGACCCTCCCCGCCGACGACTCCAGCGTCCAAGCCCCGAACGCCTTCCCCAAGCGATGGACGTTGCTGTTCTTGAATTCCCTGATCCTCACGGGCGCCGCGGGCTCCGTCCACGCTTCCCCCTCTTGTCGGGGAGAGCTCCTTAAGGGCACCCACTACTGCCGCCGAGCCCTCGTCGGCGCCCTCGTGGGGGGGATGCTCCAAGCCTTCGTGTGCGTCGCCGCCGGGACGCTGTACCGCCTCAGCCGGACGAGGCCCGAGGACTCGCCGTGCTGCTACAATCCCCGCAATTTCAACGGCGGCGGCGCGGTCGTCGTCTCCGTCCCCCGACGAGATATGGCGGCGTCGATCCTGGCCTCGGTCGCGCTGGCCGTCCAAGCCGCGAGCGCGGCCGTCCTCACGAGCCCCTCGGGCGGAGGACCGGGATCCGTCGCGGGGACGCTGTACTACGCGTCCTGGGCGGGAGTGGCGTTGGCGTTCGAGACGTGCTTGCGGTACCTCGAGCTGCACGGGACGCGTTCGGGGGGGAGCGGACGGGACTACGGCGGAGCGCACAGCCGCATCCACCTCGTGGAGGACGCGACCATCTACGAGGACGACGACGAACGGGACGAGAGCTTGCTGATGCTGCGGAACGGGTCGGAAGACGGCGGTTCGAGAAGAAGTCGCCCGAGGCTGCTGCGCAACGGCTCCGAGGCCATCGTCGTCGAGGACGCTTCGACGGACGAAGAAGACCAGTACACGTACCAGCGCGCGCCCCCCACCGTGGGGCCGTCGACCGCCCCGCCTTCCACCTACTACGCGACCGAGCGCTCCGCGCTGGAACCGACGAACGTCCTCGACAACCACCACTTCGGCGGGGGCATCGACCCCGTGGAAGAGCGCGGCAGCGTCTCGGCGGGGGGAGGAGGAGGCGAGTCCCGACGATTGTCCCGCCCCTCGTCCCGCGAGGGCTCCTCCGGGACCGATCCCGTCGTGGGATCCATCGACGCCCGCTCGGCCCAGCTCCGGTACTACCTCCGCGACGAGAACTACTCCGCCGAGTCGGACGGAGGAGGAGCGCCGCCCGCGGAGGAGGAGGCGTCGACGCGCAAGCCCAGCGGCCACTACGCCGACTTCGACTTGGAAGATTACCCCGAGGAAGATTTGCACAACTCCCAGTTCTTCGATCGGCTGTTCGACAAGAACAGCGGAAGAGACGCCGCGATTCGGCCGAGCGTCACGAGCTACCACATGGACCAGGTGCGTGAGGTTGATTGCCCTTGTCGCTTGGTGTTTTGGCTTCCAGTCGGGCGCTCCTTCCTGTACGTCACGCGGGGTCGCCACCCAGCACCCCCAGCGAGCCCACGTGAACTCACATCCAGCTAGTCACGTGAGGTGCTATGTCTCACGTGATTACAGGGGAGTCAGTTCATGTGGAGCCACGTAGTGACTCCATGTGATGGGAGGGACCACACCCGACTACCTGATCCGCATGGATTTGAGACTGTATCGAAACCCCTCTTTCTGACATTGGCTCCTCTCACCTCTCGCGCTTGCTCGTGCCGCTCTAGGTGGAGGACCTCGACGAGGAGCCGCCGACCCGACGCACGCGGTCGCAAGATATCATCCCGATGCCCGGGGGCAGCGGCAGCGGCGGCCTCAGCCCTCTCAAGGAGGGGAGCGGCGAGGAGAAATCCCCGAGCTCCGAGTCCAGCCGAGGCGGCGGAGGTCGCAGGCCGGGGGACAACCTCAAGGCCGTGCAGGCCGCGCACACCCGCAGCCGCTCCCGCGAGAACAACCTCGCGTCCGGGAGGGGCAGCGGCGGCGGCTCCGGCCGCCCGGGCTCGCGCAAGACCGCCAGCGTCTCCACCCGCACCAGCGGAGAGCAATCGCGCTCCCACGGCAAGCAGGGACGGTTCCAGTACAAGCCGCAGGCGTCCCGGCGCAGCATGGCGCCCAGCGCGACGTCGACCATGACGAGCGGCGCGGGAGATCACAGCGCCGTGCTCACGGAGGACGACGACTCGGACTCGTCCGAGTCGAACCCGCCCCCCACGATCTCGGAGGGGCAGAGCACCAAGGACGACCTGTCGGGGTTCTCGGCGCTGGACACGCCCGGGTCGGGGAAGCGCCGGGGAGGCGCCCCTGCCCCCGCCGCGGCCCACCCCCCTCCTCCTCCGCCGCCGCCGCCCTTTTCGCGCAGGCAGGAGCACCAACAGCAGAAGCAGCAGCACGACGACTTCGACGCCGAGTCCCAGTATACCAGCTCCGCTCCAGTCCGGGTCGTCTCTGGCAAGGGAAGTCACGGCGAGACGGATACCATCGTCTCGGATCCCACCCTCGACCCTTGGCTGGCGCCCGTTCCGGAAATGCAAGCCCCAGAGTCACATCGAGGAAATCGCAGCGCGGGGGCCCGGTCCGCAGGAGCCGGCTCCGCGTCCTCGGGATCGTCGTACCAGAAGCGCATGAGCGACGAGACCCAGCCGTTCCGCCAATCCTCGAGCGACGAGCACAACGTCTCGGACCCTTCCAGCCAGGACGCCGGGGGCGCCGGAGAAGTGGACAACATCGTCGCCGCGGCGCTGGCGTACGCCGAGCGCGCGCACGGCGAGTCGGACCAGCACGGCATCTCCGCCTCCGTCCGCGGGTCGGGGACGACGCCGTCCACGATGGGAGCGTCCGCGATGGGACGGCCGCCCGCGCACGGCGGCCCCGCGCGGGCGGCCCCGCCGCCCCGGGGGTCGCGAGGGGGGAGCGGAGGAAACCTCCGCGACTCTACGACGACCGGCAACCAGTCGTCGAGCATTCACAGCTTCTTCTCCGAAGGCAGCGGCGAGGACGAGGGGGGCAAAGGGGCGGGGGCCGGGGCGGCGAGGGCCGGAGGGGCGAGGGCCGGCGGCGGCGTCGAGTCCCTTCGCGAGTCGAGCACCTCGTCCCTGCCCGCGAAGTCCGTCCAGGGCGTGTCCCTACGCGGATCGCACTCCACGGGCAACCCCGTCTACCTGACGAGCTCCGCCAAGGGCCCCGTCGACGACCTCGTGGCCCTGGCGCTGTCCCAGGCGCAGGGCCAGCTCGACGCCCGACGGCCGCAGATGACGCCGATGGAGACGATGAAGCGCTCGAGGAGCCGGGAGAAGGAGATGATGAGCGGCGGCGGAGGAGATGGGGGGGATCCGAGGCCGGGAATGGAGCGGACGACGAGCGAGTACTCGGCGCAGTACTGGGGCGGAGCGAACGCGGGAGTGGCAGGGGGCAAGAGCGTGGGGAGCATGTACAGCGCCGACACGGAGAGCGTTAGCCAGCAGGACGCCGGAATGAATTTCGATTGCTGAGATGGGGTAGGGAGAAATGGGAGGGGCAAAGGCCGGTGTCATTTGGAAATTAGCAGTTGCACGACAATAAGGTATCTGAACATGTAGTTTTCTTCCATAGTGTAGACAGCTTCAGCAATTTAACCTATTAAGGTGCCGCTGGCCCCAAACAGGCTGGCGGGCAGGCAGTGGAACCCCAACAAACGAGCACCCCATGTGTAGTAACAGCTACCCTCAACACTGAATGTGCCTGAGACGCAGGCGAGTTATTCGTTATTTGTGCCACAAGCCTTTCTCCAATGTTAGGTGCATGTCAGAGGCGGGCGTTGACAGAGTTAGGAGAAGCTTTACAACAGCGAAATTGTGACTTACTTCTGCGGTATCAGAGTACCATAAACTCAATTTGGTCCACGGAGTGACGTCTTTTTTGGCATCTACAGCATATTCAGCAAAAGACCTGATACCAAACCATCAATAACTGATGAGGATGAGTGTGCTGGAACAGTGGATCTCATTGTGATTGCTGTCATGTTATATAAGGATGGCGGGCCATTGTGATGCGGTTATATTAAACATTGTGATTGCGGACATATTAAAGTTGAACTTATTGTTGCTACAACACACATTAGGTTCCCATAAGCTCATTTTTGAACAATAAAGATGTCGGCGGTCGGCGTATGAGATATCCGAAGGCAGTCAATCCTATGTGTGCCATATGATAAATGCACATCAATATGCAGGAACCCCTGAGACTCAAGTCTCGTTCTAAGCGGCGCTCAATGATGGACCTCGGCGCCTAAAGAAAAGGCGACCCCCGATATCTCAATGCACCGACGAGATGCTCTTCCTCCTGCTCCATCTCCTCAAGTTCCTGCCTCAACTTACGCATCCTGTCGCGAACAGATTTCAGCTGCCGATTCAGGTGAGACTCGATGTAGACAGTGGCCAATCCACGGATAAACTGATAGATCACAGACAGCTTCTTTTTCTGCGCATGAGAACAAAGTTTTTCATCCGATGCAAACCGATCTCCAGCCCTGCTAAACCAATCGATGACGAAGGGGAGAAATTTGAACTCCCACTTGAAGAGGGGCGTCATATCGAGATGTGGGTGACTCTTAATTACCTTCACGAATGCAACGTAGGTTTTGTCGGTGGTACTGCCGTTTAAGTCCAGAAGACGAGCTACCCTTGATTTCGGAGGAAGAGGAAAGTCGTGAGAGCCGCAGCTAATCGAGCTGAGAGTATGATTCGATAGGTACGTCTTGTCAATGCTCGATTTGTCGCATAGAAGTCTCGAGAAGGCAGCCCATGTGTCGCTGGTAACACCGCTGCCCCAAAGATCCAAGGCCTTCAGTGTAATGTTGCCGGCCAGAGAGCTCACAAGAAGTTCAACCTTCTCGTCATCCAAATTGGTATGCGATAGGTTAAGTTCTTTCAAATCAGAGGTTGGCTCTTTGAGTTGCTGAGAGAGCGATTGCCACCCCTGAAGTGACATGGTGCGGTTCCCTTGGAACGAGAGTTGGCGCAGCGATTTGCAGACAAGAATAGCAGGCATCAACGCCCCTATACCGTCATCATAAATGCTGTTGCTTGCAAGGCTCAGTTTCTCCAATGAGGACTGCACTTCCAGCAGCGTTGAGAAGGCCTGCCAGCCCCTGGTCGTAACAGCTTGTTCACCGGTGAGCTGCAATTTTTCCACCCTGATGCCGACCATAGAATTAACCAATGCTTCTAATCCATCATCGTTGATGTTGTTGTTGTCAAGGCAAAGACATGTGAGCCTCGTGCCAATTTGTTCCAACAAGCTCGCAACTTCTGCACATCCATTCCTCCCTGCATGAACACTATACAAATTTAGACACTCCAGACGAGGCAACTCGGCCATGGCCTCGCATGCTTCTCCAAATGTCTCGTCGTCCATTTCCATGTTCTCTAAATCAATGCGTTTCACTGTTTTTGTCAACGAGAGAAGGTGGGCCGTTTCAACACTCAAGTCGCAACCCATAAAGCGAAGATCAGCTAGGCAAGGGGTATTCTGCAAGAATGGACGGAACATCTCCACACGGAAAGAACTGACTATCGAATCTACAGAGACGACCTCCAAGCACTCGATTGAGATGTTTCGTTTCAAGCAATCGCAAAAGAATTGGGTGTCTTCGGTGGTGATTTCCGCCTCTCCGTGGAAGTTGCCACCTGCTACCACCAATTGCTTCAACCGTGTGTTTAATCCGATGAAGTACCCCAGCCACTTCAGCTCAGCGGCGCTATCAGGGTCAAAGTTGTCCCCGGTTTCATCCCATAAATTCACCCACATGGAAGTCAAGCCCCTGTGGTTTCTTCTCATGTGGCCTAGAATTTGTGCGTTCAATTCACGAGAGGTAATGCCTTGAATATCGATGGTGTTGGCGACTGCGTAGTACTCATGAAAGTCCGTCATGTTGGCGTGGATTGAGTTCGATCAGTGGGTAAGGAGCCGAGGTGATAAACGCAACGGTGCCGTCCGGTTCTCCTGGACGACAGCGTGCGACCGAGTAAAAACTTCCGCCCGCACCGCGCTACCGCTGGATTGGATCAACTCACGCGCCGTGAAGGTCAGAAAGGAAATTGGGGACGATGTCGCGGGCTTGTTGGTCAGATCACATATGTGCCGGGCAGAGCTTTTGGCGTTCATGGAACACGGCCAGAATGGAATGCCATCGATGCCACACGACACACCACAGACGCCACCACGCCGCCACCAAAAACCATCGAGGCTCGCTGAGCGAGAGCTGAGCGGCGGGGATGACGAAGTCGTACGATACTTTGCCTGGTACCTTTGCTAGGTGGGCGAGAACGAAAACGGTATTTTGCCTTATTTTGGTCAAAAGTCACCCGCTGAGTCGCACTCTGAAACAACATATCGCTTCCACGAAAGTTTGTGCGACTCAGATTATTTGTATGTAGCGTACCTATGGTAGAACAACGGTCGTTCGCGACCGACAAGAAGATCGTGGCCGGTCGCCGGCGCGGGTCGCGGCCGCGGGGCGGTTTCACGCCAGCTCTGATCTGAATCTGCATGCGCATGGCGCGTGCAGGTTCCGGTTCCAACCCGTCACTCACACTCTATCTGGCTATTACAACCTATTCATATCTTGAACCAAGCTTGAACCCGCCCCGACCATTCTCGCTGGCGCTGCCGTTCACAGTGGTCAGGGCAACGCCGAGGGTCAAACGAATGAGCTGCACCTGTGGTGTTCAAACTCAATCTGCGCTTCTATTGCGAAGCTCCCCATTCAACGAAGTATCAGTCCGAATGCATTGGCGAAAAATGAGGATGAAGACTATCATTGCCATCATAAACGTTATCCTTCTGCATTTGTTCCCACTATTGGCATCCGAACAACTTACTTTAATACTCTCGATCCGCCCAAATTGAAGATGAATCTACATTTACCCGCAACGAAGACATGGACGAAGCTGCAATAAACGAGACGCACAATTTTATTGATCAAATGAAGAAGGCTTTTGTACTTTCTCGTGGCGACACGTTGATCAACCTGTGTCAGCTCTCGGTGCTCTCAGTTATGGCCGGCTTGATCCGGGTACCCACTATTGCTAAGTGGACAGCCAAACACCTACGCCATTTTCCACACGTTCCGATGGTCAATTACGAGAGTCTCTCTGCAATAGACTGGATTGTCCATTTTTCCATTCTTGCCTACAATGTCAGGATTATTCAAAACATATTCCCAAGTGATGGCAACAAAACTTCTGATGCCAAGAAGAAAAGAGCTTATGCCATTGCTGTCGCCGGACTTGGCCACATGGTTGGCTTTACAGCCATGCTATCACACTCTCTCATTGGGACCGGATTCCCTGATGCAGTGCAAGCGCTTTACAATTTGGCGAACTTTTCGTTGTCGCTGTCTGTCACATCGATTGGTGGATTGATTCTCTTGCCTGCTTTGGGGGGATTTCTTTTCATGGCATTAGTCTGCGGCTTCCTAATGAAGGGTTTGATCTCCTTTCAAAATTTTCCAGGAATTCTCCTTGCTAGTTTAGGATTGCTGGCTGTCATTTCATCTCCTAACAGAGACTTTCCTTTCGAGATCAAGATGGGATATTGTATGCTGTGCATGGCTCCAGTTATGTCCTTTTTTCTCGACAGATATGTCATTTATACAGGCACAGATCTTGGTCACACATTGCAGGCGGTGTGGATTCTACTGGTCACGGTATATCAGAGATCAGCATTTACTGGAGAGAGTTGAATAATGCAAAATTGGTGAGGAACTATTCCGTAAGTGCAGTATCATGCCAGAAAACCTTTCTTCGGTTTTAGGTGGACAACATCATTCCACGCTGTATGGCATGTAAATATCTATGTTTGCTACTGTCAACTTTGAACCGTGAAAGTGTCGATACTTATCTTCCCATGAAGTGTCTGCAAGGGCAAACTATCAAACATAATCTAAGACAAATATATTTGGCAAGGAAGGTGAATCTCTTTCCGGCGAGCACCTTTGCACACCACCCTCACCCCCGGCTGCACACTTACTCACTAATATAGGCATATTGTACATGACATTATGAGACAATGAAGCATCCAGATCCCCTTTTTCTTGCCCCCATTGCAAGGGTGCTACCCTGCTCCCACCTTTCTCCACTACTTGTCAACTCAATGTCCATATCGTCATCATCTCCATGTCCGCCTTTCTCTTGGGGAGCGAGCATGGAGGCTGCTCAGATGCCGTGATTGTGTCACACATATTTAGGATGGCCTCAACATACAGGCATTTAATTAGTGTGTATCCTTAGAAATGAAGATTAAAAGTTCCAAGTTTGCAATGGCGTAACTTAGGAAGAATTTTTTGTACAGGAGCTCCATCACATCAAATTAAAGCTTGTGCTTTCATCTTTCATTCTAGAATATTAACAAGGCCGAGTAAAATGCTTCCTCTGTGTAAAGATTCGGTACATCATGTTTGCTGAACATGATTATGATACAGAGCCAAAGGCATGCTGTACTCCATACAAAATCGGAGGTGGAAAGTGGAGAATATATAATGACTCCACTTTGACTGAATTGATTTTCCTACATACACAAATTCCAGAAGGATCATTTTTAATTGGGAATGTCGCAGTGTGATCATATGTGCAGTATCTACAGAATGTTAAAAATATCATACATAATACTTTCAAATATTTTTGAGAAAGAATTTGAAAAAATGTATCCGGCACAGCTCTTCAACAAAACCCAGAGGGAAATATTGTGGCATGTTGCATAGTCGTGTACTCACTGCTACGCTAATAATACAGAGTACTTTCAAGAATATCTAGGGTATGTAGGTAGGTATGGATCGTACTCACCCACTAAACCACCAACCAACCATGGTGCCCACGGGCTTCCATCACTTCCGCGGCTGTTGCGGAGGTGGTGAATGCGCCACAAAGCTGCCGAGCGGAGAATTTCTGCTCCAGAAGGTCCGTGAAGTCTCCCCGGAGAATTTTCGTGGTGTTATTTGCCACCTCAATCCCCCTTAAAACAAAATGGCTCTTGGCAAATCATAACTAAATTTCCGCCCATCAAAGACCATGTCAGCCGCCACCCTTAACAAGCATATATACTCATGCCAAGCGACGAATACAATAGAGACTAACTGGTTAGTTACTTGGTAGCTTGGCGACGTTGTATGTTGAGTTTAAGCTTTAGATTTATCTAATTACTTACACAGTATCAATCCGAC
>JALLPA010001154.1:0-11720 GCA_036939895.1 Thalassiosira exigua
CAGTACATAGTACGAATAAACAACAAATAAAGAAGAAGAAGAAGAAGAAGAAGAATATATGAGAAGAAACATTCACGGAAATATTTTTTACGCTGCGATTGCGTACGTCGCCAAACAGTCCGCATGCAAGAAAAACGAATTCCTACTTACATTATGATCGTAAATCGTTTTGAGGGTTTATCTATGTCTGTTTGTGTGTTTGTGTGTCGTGGAGGCATCTGATAATAATAGCGTGTGTGCGTGTTGTCTTGGCTTCCGGATAGGACAGACAGTGACCCATAGAGGAGTTTTTGTGTCGTGGAGGCATCTGATAATAATAGCTTGCGGGCGAGTGTGCGTGTGTATGTCTGCTCTTTTGCCGCGTCGATCGCTGAAAGGGTCGTTCTGTGCGTTTGGGTGAACAGGGCCTGCGCTAAGTGGCAATAATTTAAGCGAGTTTGTGATTTACGTGTTTCAGCCTTTTACCTAAGGAGGCGTAAGTACCTTCTCAGCGCTCCTCAAGGAATAAGTACGATTCCTCCGTGAAAAATACACGCCAACGTGAGGACGGAGGTTGACGTTCGCGAACTCCTCTCTTGTATGCTCGCGGTTTCCCGCCATATTGAAAAATACTATTCCTACGTACATACATGTATGTTTGGTCGCAAACTCCGGGATGCGAGCTCCAAGGGAAAGCATGTTTCAAAAATAAAAAGGGGGAACGGGGCGCACGCACGGCGGGATAACGAACTCCATCTCTGTGTTTGGATTGTCTGAAAAATTATTTTCAAAGTTTGAAACATTTTGAGCATGATTCGTAGTAACTTTAATTGGTTAGTTGTTCGCGTCAGTGCTAGCGGCGCGAAGCGCCGCTAGTTAAATTTATAGCCTGTCCGCAAAACAAATTTAGTCGGCGCGACCTCCGCGCATAATAGTTGTCACGCTAAAAACGGCCAATTTTCAGCATATACCGTTGGAAAGCTCTTGTGAAGACAATCAATTTGAGCTAATGACTACCTCCTAACTCCTCCAGAAGCGGAGATATGGCAGTGCAAAGCTTTAGCTAAATATAGTTGTTTAGGTAATATATCATGATAAATCGATATTTTACATTATTTGTTTCGTGATAGGTTATTCTATTGAGATTTTTATTTATATATTTAGATAGACGAATTTGGCCGCGCGCTAACAAAAAAAGGGCGCCGTCTCCGTACGTAGATAGAGCGATCAGTACTCATGGACCCAAACCAGCATGTCTCAACCCGGGGTAGGTGTCTCTAGCTAGCTAGATATGGTACCTCTACATACAGTGGACTGCGACAGTTCCCATTGCATGCCCCCAATGTTGCGTCTGTCTGACCCTTTTGTTCGATTCGTTCAAAAACTACACCTGTGTTCCATAAACCGATGTGCGCACAGGCGACAACATTATCCCCATTCCACTCTTTTTTCTAATAAGGTTAATTGTTTCTCTTTTGTCAAAGTTCAAAATCTCCATCTTCATACTTCTCAAATTCAAATCAAACAGTTCAAATCAAAAAGTCCCAAGTGGAGTTGCACGACCATGCCAATGCCATGCTGGATTCATTATTTTGCTGCTGTGATCAGTCCAGAGGCGACGGCAGCGGCGGCGACGGCAGCAGCGGTGACGGCGACGGCAGTGGTGTCTGTGGTTGCGACCGAGGCTGCGGCGGCGCGGACAGCAGTGACAGCGGCGGCGGTGTTGACCTTTGGCGGCGGCAACACGGCAACGCAGCAACTCGACAACGTCATCACGGTGACGGCGTCAGCGGTGCCGTTGTGTGCAGCGGCGGCGGAGACATCCGGCGGCGGCGACATTCAGCGACAGCTCGTCAACACGGCAACCTGTGCTAACGACAGAGGCGATCAGCTGCCACGGCAGGAACTAACATTGTCACGACGGCAAAGGCGACTCCCTTTGCGATGGCGGAGGCGATGGGCAGCGGCGTCAAGGAGTGGTAACGGCCCTGGCTGTCCGATTTGATGGCATCGGCGAGCAAGGCAATGACGACCACGGCACGAAGACCACGGCCCGTGGCACGCAGCACGACGACCGCGGCAATGTCGACGGCAATCGCTGCAACCTGCAAGATGGAATCATGGAAGCGGCCGTCCTATTCGACAGCATCGGCTACCGTGGCAACAACGGCGGTGAGCGCTGCGAGGGCGGTCACGCGACGACTGCGAACCTGACACGACGGGTGGCTATGACTCAGGATCTCGGAGATGTGACGCACTTTCTTTTGCATCTCGAGGCGCCATCTGTGCCCTCCTTGACGTGGTGGGTCACACGGAAGGGCCTCTGCAACGTTGACATGGCAAGAAAAGAAGACAGCTAACACTGTGAATTGTAAGGTTTGGAAACGATCAAAGTGCACATGACAAAAAGCTTGGATGTGTAGGGCAGTCACGGGGGCCTGACAGTGCCCCCTATGTGCGCATACCCACCATCCCAGCCTTTCGTTTTGTCCTTCAACTTGTAGCCAAACCTTCTAGTTCGTAGTCTTGGTTGTCTTATTTTATTTGTTTTAATCTCCAAGTCAGAGTTACAATTAACCATTCATGGCTGAACGCTATAGCTAGATGACAACATGTAACCAAATAGTAAAGTAGTTGTAGTAAAAGATAGACAAGGACTTATTCATATCAGCGCAGATCAGCAAACTATACCTCTAGTTTTCGTTTGCATATCACATGCAATGATTTCTATTCCAATTATGCTGGTGATATCGCAATTTCCCATCTTTAGCGACTTTTGGATCCAATGGCCATCGCTTAGACCCATTTTTAATCGGCTTATGCTTTAGATGATCACTGAAAATTCTGAGCTCATAGCCCTTCTGCCATTCTTGATTAAGCGATTGGGATGATGGTTAGTCCATATCAGTGGGGTAAGCAAGGACAGCTGCATCTCTTTTGCACCACGAAAACTGACCAGATAAGTGACCCATCTGACCATTATGCTAGGTGAAATTTTAGTTGAAACAGAGTACAACATTTGAAATGGTTCTTGGATAAACAATGAAAATGTTACAAATGATCACAGTATCAAAAGATTGAAGGCATTCAAACAAATCTCCCTGCTTTTCTATTCTCCTGTTTGTCATAAAAATTCTTGAGTTCAACTCTGGTACCAATAAAGGAACACCAATATTTATTCAAGACCTCGAGTAGCTCTGTTCTTAGTTCCACAGTATCAAAACATTGAAGGCGGTGGAGATTGGTTTTGATCCTGTGTGGATCACCTTTTTACTGAGCTCTATCAAAAAATATTATCGGCGCTTTTCGTCCGATTTTACTAAGAAAAACGCTAACAAAACAAGGCGGTTTTGGTCGCTCCACCGCCGAACTTTGCCCCTCCATAGCTCCGCTGAAAATCACTCTACAACTTCTGCGACAACATGCCCCTCTTCCTCAGTTCATGCTGCGGAGGGGCATGTTGTCGTGGAAGCCATAGCTTTTGATGTCACCAAGAACGATTGGGGCAAAGTCAAGCAATTGGGCCGCATCGTTCCAAAGATTAATTGAAGCAATTGGTGCAAAAAATGTATTGTACGATGCTCTCTCTCTCCCGCCGCACACCACACACACAACGCGACGACACGCGATGACACGCGACGGCAGACGGACAGGAAGGCACACGTACGCAGGAGACACACACACCGCTCCGGCGACACGCAGCGCGAAAAACAAATTTGACAACGAATGTCGGCGACGGTCTGTTGAAACGGAGCGGCCGGCACGCTGTCCATATGTGGGAATAATATGTTACCTACGAGCCCGTAGAGCTTCGTAGAATTTATTTATTTTTTTGATAGGATCTGATCCACACAGGATCAAAACCAATATGTGATAAGCGGCTGTTGACCTTGTCGGTCCCTTTGTACAGCTCGATGATCTTGAGCCACATCCCCCTTCCATTGTTGTTCCTTTCGAATTCTCTTAGGAAGGAGTAGATGCTGTGGTTCACGCTCCACTTTTGGATGTACGTCATCAACGTCTTGTTGTCTCGCTGAAACACCGGGCCGTTGAGGGGGTGGTTCCTGATCTGTCTCTCTCTCTTGTCCCCTGCTGCTGCCGGGTAGTTGTTCGTATACCTGTGCTTTCGTGCGCAGTAAGGTGGTGGGGTCCCATCTCGCCCCAACTTGGCTAGTAGGAAGACCCATGCCTTTCTCTTCCAGTTGACATATCCGTGTTCTATGTCGATAGTTCCTGGGTCCACCTCTGCGTCGGTGGAACCTTTGTCATCCTTCGCTGCCTCGTAGTCGGCCATTAGATACACGATAGTTCGGGCCGTGTCACAGATCCGGTATGGTACCATACGTTAGATACCGATTCTTTCTTCAAACAGAAGCTTAACGTACATATGCCGCCATCCCGCTAACTACCAAATATTAATTCCTACGTACAATATGACATAAAAAACATTGGTCGATGGCGCGGGACGACGACGACGACCATGACAACAGCCACCCCCCCCATCCTCCCCCATGGCGACGGAAATGCCATCATTACGCCGCCCCTTGTAGCCCAACGCCGGTCTCACCCCACGGCATCGATAGAAGTCATCATCAGCGTTGGGCAGATGCCCTATTCGCCAGGGGTCGTGGCGATTAGGCGCCTCGCCATGCCGATTTGTCTTCGCGCCATCGATCCCCTCCATAGCATGACAATCGGAGGCTGATTAGGGGCCAAGAGGCCAGTAATCATGCCCAATGCCGACCTTATGTTGTGCCTGTGGTTGATAGTGAAGGCGAGACGGGGTATCATGGCGGAGGAAGGCGATAGCATAGTAAAACATTCGTGTTAATAATCGATTACATCATATTCAACTTTATCTTTAACACTGTTCGTTCGGTGCCTTCCGGTAAAAACTGACTGGTCAGGGAAAGTACCAGTATCTTAAAAGGTATCGAATAAGAGATTCTAAACCCACTGACCAGTCAGTTTTCATTTCCGCCGCCTCTGGAGGAGGGTCCTACTGCCGCTTTTTGCCATGGTCGCATTGATTTTTGCTGGTGGGTTGCTGTTGTGCTTCGGACAAAAAATATTTTCGAGGTATAATAGCTCGTATTTTTTACGTACGTTGTGGTATGAAGTTCAACCGCGTGGCCGTCTTGAAGTAGAAATGAATACACGTGGCTATTGCTCCAAACAGGCTCCCTGTCCCTCGCGACCGAGGACGAGAAAGATAACCTCACTGACGCCAGTTTTGCGCATTGCCTTGGGGACCGCCTCCCAAACCAAGATGGCGGTGGGGGTGGCACTTCGCCCGTTCTTCCCTTGCCAAGTGGGGCGGGTCGATCTCCTCCGCTTTTAATGTCCGTTTTTGTCACAGTCGCTCACTGCCCGTTCCTAGCCAGCAGGGCGGGTAGCCCGGTCGCCGTGGTCCTCACCCTTGCTGCATGAGGTGGGGTGATACCGTCGTCCGTGTCGCTCTCGTCCCCCTCCACCGGTGTCGAAATTCGTCGTGCTGCTGCAGGGATAGGTGGGCAGGATGATGAAGGCCATTTTTGATGCCGGTGCGTCCTCCCCCGCTCAAGGGATGTAGTCCTCTGGTTCCACCGGGACCCCGCTGGGCTATCGCCTTTACCCAGCGGTGCGATGGCACTGTTAGCGCCGGCGCGCACACTACCTCGGCTTCCACATTTTGCCCTGATTCGATGGTGGGGGTGGTGCCATCGCCGGCTGCCTTCCCCCCCTCCGTGGGGGGTTGCATCCCTTCGGCACCTAGTCCGAGTTTGGTCGTCTCAGCTGTAGCTCCAACGACCTCCCTGGTAGTCGCGTCGCAGGCGGGGATGAGGGCATCATTTGCGCTGATGCGCTTGTTGCTGCTGCATCCCCCGTTGCCTTAACCTGCAAATCCGCAAAGGGGCATGGCCTTGTCGTTGTTCTCCCTCACTCCATAGCCGTGGGAGCTTGCTTCCCATCAACCCCAATGTCGTGCTTGGACGGCAAGGCCATACATAGCTCGGACGAGCTCCCTGGCCGCCACGCCTGTGGGCTGGGACGATGGCACCGTTTGTGTCGGCGCGCTCGTTTCTGCCACGTCCGTCGAATTGATGCCCACGAAGGGCGGTGGAGTCATCGTTGTGGAACCGTTGCCCATTCGTTTATTAGCGTGCGGACAGCTGACGCCCACACTCTGACAAGCTCGCCCACCCTCGCAGCCAAGGTCAAAGTCACAGACATAGCTGCGGCCACCGCCAACGCTTGCGCATGAGGGAAGGGTCGATATCCGTCTATGCCGCTCTCTGCCTCATTCCTCGTCACCGGGGCGCCGTCAGGGCTGCCTGGGTGGGGCGGATCAATCCCTGCCGCCGCCCTCCCCCGTCCCAGTGCTTCTGCTCCGGGGCGCTGCCGAGGCGTACATTGGCAGGACGGGCCGATCCCCCCGCCGCCCCCCTAAGTCCAGACGACCTCTGCCCGGGGTGCCGTCGCGGCGGCCATGGCAGGGGCGTGCCGATCCCTGCCGTCGCCCTCCCCCGTGCCGATCCTTGCCAAAGAGGGCGCCACTACAGCGTCTCTTGGACGGGGCGGGACGGTACTCGCCGTCGTCCCCCTGAGTCTCTTGGACGGGGCGGGTCAATCCCCGCCAATGTACCCTTCGGTCCAAACACATCGCTGGGGGAGCCATCGAGGCGTCTCAATGAACAGGGCAGGTCGACCCTGCCACCGCTCTCCCGGGTGGCAATCCTTGCCACTGGGGGCACAACTGAGGCGTCTCTAGACGGTGCGGGCCAATTCCCTGCTGCCGCTCTCCCCCGTTCCATCAACCGCAGCCGGGGGCGCCACTGAGACGTCTCGATGGACAGGGCTGGTCAATCCCCGCCGTCACCCCCTCGGTCCGAACATTCCTCGTCGGGGGCGCCACTGAGGCGTCTCTATAGACGGTACGGGTCGATCCCCGCCGCCGCTCTCCCCCGTTACATCGACCGCCGCCGGGGGCACCACTGAGGCGGCTTAATGAACGGGGCAGGTCGATCCCCGCCGCCGCCCCCCCTGTTTCAACCTTCTCCGCCAGGGGCATTTTGTGCGGCCACACCGGACGGGGCGTGTCGATGCACGCCGCCGTTCACCCCCATTCCATCAACCGCCGCTGGGGGCGCCACTGAGGCATCTCAATGGACGGGGCGATCGATCCCCGCCGTCGCCCCCCCCGGCCCCAACCGTGTCTGTCGGAGGCGCCGTTGCGGCTGCCTTGGACGGGGCGTTGAGATGTACACCGTCGTCCCCCCCGCGTTCTAACATAATCCGCCGGAGGAGCCGTCGCGGCCGCTGCGGACGGGGCGTGTAGATGTACGCCGCCGACTTCCTCCGTCCCAACTGTCTCAGCTGGGGGCGCCTTTGTGGCCACAGCGGACGGGGCGTTGAGATGTACGCCGCCGCTCGATTCCAAACATCGCCCTAGAGGGTGCTTTTGTGGCCACAGCGTACGAGGCGCGACGATGCGCACCGATGTCCCCCCTTGTTCCATCAACCGCAGCTAGGGGCGCCACTGAGGCGTCTCGATGGACGGGGCAGGTCGATCCCTACCGCCGTCCCCGCGGTCCCAACCGTCTCCGCTGGGGGCGCCATCGAGGCCGCCGTGAACGGGGCGTGGCAATGTACGCCGCCGCTCCCCCCTGTCTTCCGCGTCTCCATGGAGGCGCCACATCGGCTGCCACGGACGGGGTGTAGGGATGAACGCCGCCGTCCCCGCCTGTCTTGCCACGTCGGCTGCCACGGCTGTCTCGGACTCAACCCCCCTATCGTGCCCTGATCGGCTCGTTTGCGTTTGGTCCACCCCTGTGCCACCCCTACGATGAGGTTGATTTGTAGATGGGAGGTTGGAGTACAAAACAAGCTCGAGGCGTGGTTGCTTCGGCAATGGTTCGCCGCATCAAGCTCCATCTTCTACCTACACCTACGCTGCCGGGTTTGCTCTGGCTCGTCTTGCTCAGCTAACAGCCGGTGATCAACATTTTCCCGTTTTCAGTTCTGAATGAAATCAGAGCTCTCCCCCGACTGTTGCTTTGGCACTCTTAGTCACAGCTTTTGGAGCAATGCCAAGAATGGTCCCTGACAAAATCATCGCCGCCGCGGTAATAATGTTGTCGTTTACTAGGATGGCGGTGGCTAACGTGGGCCAAACCGAAACCGATGCTCGTCGACGATCAACTCGAAGCGCATCTACGAGGGAATTACAAACGAGTGAGCCATTCTTATATAACTTCATGTTGCCAGAGTAAATTTCACCTATTGTTAATACTGAATTGCATTTGTTTGCAGACAACATGAACAAGAAGCAGTACAAAGCATGGCTCGAAAAGGTTGAAAAGAAGAAGCTGATGCGTGGAAAAGAAATCACGTGGACCAATTGGTCAAAGCCAAACAGTGTCAACCAGTCAAACAATGTGAACAATAAGCCGAGCCCCACGAAGGTGAACCTGTTTGGGCGCGGTCCGCTTGCTTTGCATACCATCGGGGTTCTGACCACAACTCATTCTCTGCCTTCGCCGACTGCGAAAAATTGGCGCAGATGCCGACGCGCCGACCCACGCGTCGACCCACGAACCGACCCACAAATCGTGGGACTCGTCGACCTACGAATCGCCCCACGCGGAGTCCGACTCGGCGACCGAATACTAGCGATAGTGGCAATAACCGGCCGAACAGTGGCAGCAACCAGTCGAATAGCGGCAGCGGCAATAAAAATTCTGGCGCAGTAAACGATATCCCAATTTTGGCAGCAAAGCAAGACAGATGGAAGGTAAGGGATGGCCAGCCAGGCTTGAAAATCACTGCTTTGACCAACGTTCGAAATGATCGATGGGAACGCCCTATGCTAGCAGCCATTGGAGAATGGGATCGCAGCAAGGCCGTTGCTTTAACAAGGGAAGACATTACAACGAACGGCTCTGAGTGTGAGGCAGTTCCATGGTCATTGAAAATTTGCAACGGTGACTATGGAGACATAGGGTGAGCACAAACCTGCGAGAGGAAGTGGCTCCGTTCCAACAACAAACGTGCCTAACTGGATCTGACTTCGAAACAACTAAATGAAGGTTGGAAGGGTGCGAATCAAGCTTATCTCTACGGGGAGGATGTTGTTTCGAGCGTCACAGTACTTAATGATTTTCATGTCGGCAGGATGAATTGGGACGAAAGGCAGTATACACTTTGTCACGAGATTGGGCATGGTTTAGGTCTGAAACACAGAGACGAGGACTTTGACAACGAAGACACATATGATTGCATGGACTACACTCGTCGGCATGACAATAATAAGCACCCTGGGTCACGAAACTTCATGATTCTGGAGAGAATTTATGGGCGGATTGAGAATGTCCGTGTAAGACGCAGATTGAGAGCAGAAGATTTTGATATTGACACGAAGATGAAAATAAGCGACGAGGATGAGATATTCCAGGCCTTCCAACAACTTTTTGCTACTGATCTATCTGTTGATAATCTATCATCCATCGGAAAAAGTGACGGTTTGGACGGGTGGAAATTACTTAGCAAAACAGACCACGATGAAATTCACGAGCGACAACTGGACGGAGGATTTTCGGTACGCACCAGTTTCTTACTTTCATGAAATTATATGAACGATTAGATATTGAACAAAGCTAGGTGACCAATGCCGTGCCAACCTCATCTAAAAATATTAATCATCATCGCCCTCTTGTTCAATTGCAACACCGCCACCCAAATCTTTGCACACTAGCCTTTCTAAGAACATTCGCCTGGCCACCTGAGTAAGAATTTCATCCAATGCAAGGTCCTCACTCATTTTCTTGTATTGATCTGCGTCCAGATATTCTTCTGGCACCCACGAAGCCTTCTTAATTGATGCCGAGCCCAATTTGTTCTCATCCTGGCCATCTTCTCGCTTTGCCTTATTTAGATGCGGTCTCACCCTCGTTGTCAGCGCTGATACGTCCTCAAAGCCAAGAATTGATCGCACTTGCGGTCCTCCATGGGAACCACAACTTAAATCTACGGAATGGTGACCCGAAATTTCACGACGCCCGGGAGGGAGGGAGGGCAGAANAAAAATAGGAGGGAGGGAGGTCACCATTCCGTAGATTTAAGTTGTGGTTCCCCATAGGCCAGCCATTCCATGGAAAGAACAATGTGGAACTTCGATAACGTAGCGATTGCCTTTGCCGTGAATTCTCGCCGCTCCAGCGAAAACTGTTCACCGTTAAAGTAAGTTCGGGCCCCAACAGCTGGGTCCGCAAATGTT
This sequence comes from Thalassiosira exigua, assembly GCA_036939895.1. Taxonomy (NCBI): domain Eukaryota; phylum Bacillariophyta; class Thalassiosirophyceae; order Thalassiosirales; family Thalassiosiraceae; genus Thalassiosira; species Thalassiosira exigua. Next base: position 10,235 of record JALLPA010001154.1, read on the forward strand.
TTGACTGGACGGGTAGGACGGTAAGAATACTCTGGATTGGGGTATGCATGTTAACTTCTCGTTGACTCACCGTATATGTTGTATAAATCTGTCCTCTTTTCCCACCATTTGTGCACATCTTTGATCTTACACCCTCTATCCTCGATGCATTCGAAACGGAATTGGCTCAACGCTCGATCCAACGGCTTCCTGAAGGATGTGGCAAAGACGGCCGGTAGATCAAAATGTCGCGATGGATCGAAGTTTTCCCACTCGTTTCCAGCTATGCGGAAACCAGAGGACGCCATCCTTTTGATGATCTCGTCGTTGGGCCAAGAATGTAAGTAGCCGGCGTTTTTGTTGCCGCTCCATCCCATGTCGGGCATGCAATAGTAACGCGGCTGCGCCTTTCGGGGCAGATTGGCCTCGGCCAGACTGCAAAAGTTGGTCCCCCCAGCCTTCCTAAGATGCTGAAAGAAGAGAAATGTTCCCTTCTTCTCCTCTCTGAAATCGCGTGCCTTTTGTTCCACCCGAAAATCCGGCAGCGTTATCCTCTCCTCGTCGCCCGGGCAGGGGAAGAGTTGTTCGATTTCGTCGATTGTCAGCACGCGTCCTAACGTCGTCTCGCGTTCGAGAAGCGCGGCATCAAATTTTTCAGTGCCAAATGGATCGTCTCGTTTGAGCCGTTCGAGCGTTCCGGATGGGCTGAGAGCCGCGAGGTCCTGTGCTATTTTCGAATAGCGTTCGAAGCCTCCTCTTCTATTCCGGTCGTCCAACTGGCCCGGTGTGTCGCCTCGGCCGTCCAATTTATCCGGCATGTTGCCTCGAAGTAGAGGTTGTTTTTCTGCCAATCGTTGCGGTTCATGAACTTGCGGCAACCTCCTCTCATCCTCGTCTTCGATACGAGAGGATATGAATTGGTAAGTCCAAACCACAATCGCGGCAGCAGTGACCAATCCTACGAGGAACACTGTCTCTAGAACCGTGCTGTTGCCAAAGGCCTCGCTGAGAGCGGGTCGACGAGAGGCCTGCCGTTGCTTTATCCTCTTGCGCCTGGGCCCGGGTCTTGGTCGAAGAGGGGGCATGGCAACGGGCCCAGGCTATGAAGATGCCGAAGCTGACAATTAAGAAGAGAAGATAATTCACCCGGGTTCATTGCTTCGTTTGCGAAAGCCCCTCTAGAGAGACCGCGCTGCGCCCCGTCCACTCTTCGAGACCAGGAATGTCGCCGATCAAATGCGGGTGCGGCGCTGCGCGGCTGGGGGGCGGCGCCGATGCACCGAGCCCCGGTGTCAAACCGGCTGGCTGGGTCGGTCACTGTCACTGGGCGCTGGGCCGGCAGATCTACCTTTAGGGCAGGGAGGGGAGGGGCGGAGGCGGTCCGACGGAGCTGAGGGGCCACGAGGCCAAAGCACTTCGTACCTCTAGATAGAGGAGTATCAGCACTAGTGCGGGGATGGGATTTTTTTACCCGCGGGTCAAAATACCCGCGTACCCACAGCCATTC
>JALLPA010001155.1:0-11683 GCA_036939895.1 Thalassiosira exigua
CAACTGTGTTTACGCGTGTCTCTCTAAGATATCATATGCGGTGGAATCACTACCTCCCACCTACTGCGTCATGGTTCCATTGTTCTGCTTAAACGAGCCTCTTTGATGTCTATACAAGCTTCGCCCTGTCATATTTGATTTGGCTACCTATGCTGATCACACTCAACAATCAACCAGTGGACAAGAGTAAGTGAATAGAAAGTAAATGGACAGTCAAATTGTACTGGGGTGAGCTATTTTTCCATCTTCATCCAATGATCGTACTCAACAATAATCCAACCAGCACGGTTTGAAACAAATGCACATTATTTGTCAAACTTGTGCTTGTATGCACCGAAACAGAAACAATCAAATACCTTCTACCTTCTATGGAGGTTCATAACCTTTTTGACCGCAGAAAAAAAACAATCAAACAGTAGACATAAGGTAAGCACACAAAATGAAAATTGTTGTTCGCTTAATGAATGTTTAGGTATAATCTAACACCTGTGTCTCATCCCAGCAGCCAGCCATCAAGTCAACCGTGATAGCAGCTTTATAGCCTGACCTCTGCAATGTCATTGTCTCATCCCTCTGTTCAGCCATCCGTTGACTCAAGTGTGATTGCAGCCATTGAGCGGGACCTCCGCAATGCTTTCATCACATCCCTCTATGCTGCCGTCGAGACAGACCAAGCTCACAGCTCACATCTCAGCAAAACAGCCAGCACTTGATCCCACCTTTTTGCTGTTGTCGAGTCCAACCAAACTCTCAGCCATAATCTCAGCCCAATCATCGACCCAAATATATGTTTCCGATCTGAAAACTTTTTATTTGAGAACAATCCCAATCAACAATATTCAACAATCAACCAGTGAACATCATATAGATAAGAAACTGAAAAGCAAATTGACATTTGCTGGATGGATTTTTCCTACAACAACAATGGCAATATGATATCTTCTACTGCTTTCCCAGCTCAATGTCATCCTCTCACCCTTCTTCCAGCTTCCTTGGAGTCCAACTGAGCTTGCAAACATCATCTCAGCCCAATGATTGACCAAAATATTCATTTCTGATATGGGAAGATTTATTTGACAACCACAATCTACTCAACAACCCACTCAACAATAAACAAGTGGGCATCAGGTAAGCGACTGAAAAAGCAAATTGGCATATGCTTGGTGGATATTTCCTGCAACAACAATGTCAATTTGACATCTTCTCCTTCTTTTCCAGCACAGTGCCCTTTGAATGCGCTGTTGTTGGGTCCAACTGAGCTTGCAGCAGTCCTCTCAGCCCAAATATTTATTTTCGAGCTGGAAACTATTATTTGGCAATGGTCTATCCCATAACACACTCAACAATCAACCAACGGGCATCATAGGTATGCAACTCAAAAGCATATTGATACTTGATTGATGGGGCTTTTAACAAAAAAACACGGAAATCTGACACCTTCTCCGTCTTATCCAGAGCAATGCCATCCATCCACCCTTCCTACGCGCTGCTGTGGAGTCCAACCAAGCTCGCAGTAGTCATCTCAACCTAAACAATTAGAGATTTATTAAAGGGGAAACAAAAAAGTGCGAAACAAACGGCAAAATAATCGTTTCATTGTTTACTTCCCCCCAATAATTCAAAAGAGCCCAAATTAATTCAAATTTTTTAAATTCAATTATGAATGTGTGCCAACGAACTCATTTTTGATGCGCCACCCGGGATTCTCTTAGCGAAGTCAACCGGCGATACACATTTTAATTTGGTATGACTGCATCGCTGCGCTAGGAAAACGGCATTGCCGATGCGAGAAACCTCTGTCGTCCCGCCTACACCCACAACGTCGTCCATGTCGATGAGGCTAGGCCGTCTCGATCTGGCGGCAGCTCTGCCCCTGTTGCGCCCACGACGAATCGCCCGCTGTTTTGAGCACCCTTCTCATCACGCCATCAACCCGCCAGGCGGCGGCGCCAGGAAGACGGCATTGTCGGCGCGATCAGCCTCCATCGTCCCACCCACGCCTACGACGCCACCCTCGTTGTGGAGACTCCGATGTTGCGCCCTGGTGGCAGCTCTGCCCCCGCTGCGCCCACAACGAAGTGCCCGCGTCTGGCGCATCCTTCTCTCTGAGCCATCGTTACACCGGGACGCCAAGAAGATGGCATTGCCGGCGCAAGCAGCCTCAGTTATCCCCTCCACGCCCACGACGCCGCACTCGTCGCAGAGGCTCCGCTGTCGCACCCTGACGGAAAATATGCCCCCGTTACGTCCACGACAAAGTGCCCGCGGTCCGGTGTGCCCTTCCTGTTGAGTCACCGTCGCGTTGGGATGCCAGTACAACAGCATTGCTGATGTGAGCAGCCTCTATCGTCCCGTCCACTCCCACGACGTCGTCTTCGTTGCGGAGGCTCTGCCATCGCGCCCTGGTGGAAGATCTGCCCCAGTCACGCCCACGCCCACGGGCCCTCCACCCGGCGAGCCCTTCTCATCGCGCCCTTCTAGCCCGTCGTTGGTGCATGGCCAGAAAGCATTGAAGCATTGCCACTGCCAGATTTTTCTGCTGCCGCTATTGCTGTCAGGAGCATTGCCGTTGGGAGCATTACCGTGCCTGTTGGGAGCATTGCTGTGCCTGTCGGGAGCATTGCGGTCTGGGGCATTGCTGGGGGCATTGTCACTGGGTGCTTAGTGAGCATTGTTGTGGTCATCAAAGAAGCCACGCCGTTGGAGAGGCATCGCCGTCGCTGCATCACTGTCGTCGGAGCACCATTGTTCTTGTCCAAGCACAACTGTCGTCAGAGCACCATTCCCGTTGGATAACCCTTGAGAGAGCACCGAACGGAATTGCAGGAGCTCAATTTATTGAACATAATTAAAGGTGAGAAATGCCTCAAGTCCAAATTGCCTCACAATTTTCCCACAGTCACTCATCTCATCTTTAAAATCATTTATCCCAGCATCACTTCATTTCTATTCAGTTCCTACCATACACATTCCTATCACTCCTTGTATTCCGAATTTGTTGTTTGGGTTCAATACGAGCGTAGCAATCATTTTATTTGAGCCGTCACGACAAAAGACATCTTGAGTTGAGGTTGCAGCAGAAAATGCTTCATTGAATGTAACGTGCCGGGTTGATAACATGTTACATGCTGCCACCCGGTTAAAAATGAGAGGGAGGTCGGGAGGGGTGATGATGCATTATAATAAATGTGGGCGGGTGGTTGTATTACATAGCATGAATGCATGACAATTTGGGGTCATTTGGTGGGCGAAGATAAAAGATTTGGTGGATTCAACACAGTCACACGACAAAGCACCATGACATACACCATGCTGTATGAAGTTCGGAGGTGAATTTTGGTGGGCACGAGGGATGAAAAATTGCGCTGAATCCTGCACAGAGCAAAAAACCTTCGTGGCTGTAGAATTGAATAAAAGTATCCTTCGTGACTATATACTTGGTATACAATGCTTTCTTACAATATGACTGTCCAAATCAAACTTCTTTCAAATGAGATCAAATTTGATCATTTCCCAACATTTGAAAAAAAGAAAGAAAAGGGAAGGCATCCGAGGCAAAGAGAAGCTGCATTGGCCGACGTAGCCCCTAAGAAATTTTAAAATAATTGTTTCGCCATTTATTTCGCCTTTATTTATTTCGTCTTTAATATACTCAAACAATTCCAAAGAATCCAAGCTTCGATAGAAGGTTAGAGCGGTTTTTAAAAAGGAGTTTGAAGGCGGCACCCGACATGTTTTCGCCATAACAACATTGTTGTTCATTGTTTATGGACCCACGAATATATGGCGATCAAGATTTGTATATTTTACGTTTGATTGTACGTAGGTACTGATAGAGAGGTGGTGATAAATAATACTGAGGTATCGTCTACATCGTGTAAAGAAGATATTGTTCGATTGTGTTGATGTTGGTGCGTCGATGTGTGCGTGCATGCATATGTATGGTTCGTATGGTACTGTATGAACCCACCTTCCGTGATTGAACCCGATTTGACGTAGGAACAATATTTTTTTCTACACATGGAAAAATACGATATGAATGATGAAAACTACGGGAGCTTCGAATAATTGTTAGAGATTTTAAAAGTGTGAAAAATAAGAGAAAGACGATTTTCATTTTCTAATCCGATTATCGAAGCTTGATACTGCCGCGATTGAATAGTTTCTGATATGGAAACTATTATTTCACCGCGAATCATTCAACAATCAACAATTATCAATCCACTCAACAATCCACTCAACTCAACAATCCACTCGACAACTGACAACCCACTCAGCAATCAACCAGGGTACCACCACGTAGCGTGTCATCATTTCCCCAGAGGAGTCATTTCTCATTCCTTATTCCATATATGTAGGAATTGGTAGTATACGTAGGAATTAGTGTACAACTAAGCAGAATAAGTCCATGTGCATTCTCGTGTTTGAATTTTATGAGAAATCTAAAGCTAGTGGCTTTCTTCTTCCCTTTGCAAGACAAGTACATCTCCCCACGGATTCCTATGTGCTCAAAATTGATACATGGTACATCGTACCTGCATTCTACAGGGGTGAACAATTACATTGCTAGTAAGACATGTAGAATCAACATAGGAACTAGTACACAAATGTGGGAAAAGGTAGCAAAAACCATAGGATAAAAAAGGCTCTGCCGGAGCTTGTTCTATGTAGGTTAGAAATGACGCCCATTGGGCCCATTATTCTACCGAGAAGAGTTGACACATCAAGTCCAAAGGGAGGGTATTGTACCAGATTGTTCTTTAATGAAGGGATGTTTTTCGGTAAATACTAGGTAGGAATCAAATTGCCCGCCACCCGTCGCATAAGACGTGATGCACGATGCAAGAGACGATGAACAAATCATGGCATTACACAACCTCAACATCCCCGGCAAATAAGGATCGTCTCTCTCCCACCTCAATGCAGCAAGCTTGGACTCAATGGTTGCAAGAGATTGGGCTTGATGGCTGAGCCAACTGAGGCCTCTATGGTAGCACAGAGCTTGATCTTGTTGTCTCGGTGGCAATATCTGTGGCATGCTTGGGTTTCATCTCGGGTGGCTTAACCTCAGATGTTATGTACTCACTCTTGGCGTTGGCTTTAGCATGCTTGGGCTCGAGCTACAATAGGCCTTGACTGTGGCATGCTTGGATTCAATAGTCGTGGAGGGCTCGGGCTTGGTGGTGGTGCCAATGTAGGCAGGGAGCTGGCAACAGCCAGACTCATGCTGTGGCTGGCCATGGCCACAGTTGGCTATTATCACTCCTCCGACCATCCCATTTGTGCCTCTGACACTCTCAGATCTCTTGGACTTGACCTGAAGAGCAAACTCCATCCTCTTGCTTTCCATTGGGGCATTTGGGCTATGGTCTTCTTCATTGACTAGATCACGGACTGAGTCAGCTTTGACTTCCACGGGCTGGCTAGATGAAGATGTTTGGTTTGCAGCAATTGCTGTGCTACAAACCATTTTGCCAGCAACGGTGTCACCAATTGTCGTAGCAACGTTGCAATAAATGGTGTTAGCAGCCATACAAGCACCCTTATTAGCATCTTTACCGGCAACGGTGCCATCATTGGTCCCAGAAACAGTAACTGCATTGGTACTAGAAACACACACTAACTCTTGCCCTAACTTGTGTTCAGGCTTGCGTTCTGGCTGATACACTGGCTGAAAAACAGTCTCTTGCTCTGGCTTGCAAGCTGGCTTGCAGGCTTGCTCCTGCTCTGATTGCCATGGTATGTCTTTGGTACCAGATGGGATGGTGGCACTTGCAACGGTAACCACATTATTGCAAGCGGTATTGTCCGCACCAGCAGTAGCCACACCAGTATCTTCCGTGCCAGCATCGGTACCATCGTCAGTGACAGCGTTGTTTTTGTCATTGTTGATGCGCTGTTTGCAGCGATGACTGCATTGTCAGCTGTTTTGCCAAAGCAACGATTTCTATATCGTTGCAATGAACTGTGCAAGCAGTCATGCTGGCAACTGCGGTAGCAACTTCAGGGAACGTGTGAGCATCCGCACCAGCAGCGGTGGAACCCACAGTAACATCAGTGTCTGCACCAACAGCAGTACCTGTAGCGTTGCCAGTGCCAGCACCGTCGGCACCAGCATTGACGGCAGCGGTTGCATTGATGCCAGCAGCATTACAAATGCCAGCAACAGTATCAGCGTCTGCATCAGCACTCTTAACTGTGCCAATTGTACCATCAACGTCACCAGCTACTGCAGCATCAGTACCAGTGATGGTGTCAGCAACTGCACCAGCAGCCACACCATAGGCGGCGGTTGTGGCGATGTCATCGTCGGTGCAAACATCAGTGCCTTCAGTGGTATCAACATTGCTGCCAGCAGCGGAGCCAAAAATAGTACCTGTGTCAGTGCCCACAACGGTGCTTGTAGGGATGCCATCAGCGGTGCCAGTGTCGTTACCAGCGGCTGTTTCAGCATCAATGCAAGCAACATTGTCAGTATCTGAATAATCAGCGTTGAAATTAGGAGCGGTACCTGTGGTAATACCAGTAGCTATGCCACTTTCTTCATCATAGGTTGATCCACAATATTGAATAAGGTGTGCAGTGGCGCCAAATATTAGGTTTCTTTTCAATGGTGAGAACATGGCATCTATAAGATACGAAATCTTCACTTATGATTTTGTGATGCATCTAGAAATCACAGAGTGAAGTCGAGACAAAGGAGCCATTGCTGCATTCTGTACCAGTGTTGGTACAAGCAACCACACCAGCAGTGGTACCATCAGCGGCGGTACCCTTAGCAGTGCCAGCAGCGTCACTAATGTCAGTGCCAAAGGTGATTCCAGGAGCTGTACCAGCAACGACAACAGCAGCAACGGTACCCACAGCTACGATTGTTGCATCTAAGCCAGCAGCAACACAAGTATTGGTGCCAACGCCTTGGTGGTACCAGTGGTCGGGCCTGAGAGGATACCAGTCATGGTTCCAATGGTGGTGCCAGTGGCAGTCTCTTTATCGATTCCATCGATTGCAAGCTGGGTTCTCAAGATGGCTCCAATGTCGGCATTGCGGTGGGACCCTGCGTTGGCGAATGCGTTGATCCAAGAAAAGGACTCATGGTGGACCATGCTCTCGGTCGCAATGGAGGCCTCATTATGGACAAAGAAGTTGGTCCCAATGAGGGCCTCGGCGTTATTTGCAGCAAAAGTTTCATTGTGGGAAAAGCCATCCACCGTGACAAAGAAGGGCCCGTTTGAATCACGTGCTGCGCTAACACTCGAAATATTACTCCCCTCAAAAATGGCTCGCATCCCTTTGTAGGTGCGATGGTGTCTAGGTGGCGTAATTAATGCGGGTCGGACGGTACCGCTCTCTGTTTTGCCATTGCTCGGTCGGCCGGTGGGAGGTGGAATCAACGCTCAGGCGTAATTCACAATGACAGTAGCGTCGGTGCCTTGATCCACCCTGACATGCTTAGTTTGGGCTGTATTGTTTGGCATGCCACACGTCATCATATTACCCCTTGCAAACAACCGCGACGACAGGTTTTGTCCAAACCTCTTTTTTTGCTTTTTGAGTTTGAAACCTTGATCATCTCCTGAGTGAGACCCGACTCCAATTGGCGCCAAAATTGAGCCAAAGCGCCTGTTCGGGCATCATTCTCTTTCGTCCGAATTTACAAACGCCTTCCAACTTCACCAACCTTCAGGCCGGCCAACTTGCAAAGCGAATCTCGCTCTTTTCGGTTTTTGATTTCCTCCATTTTACAAGGATATTGAGCCCTTTGTCGACAAATCAGACCATTTATCAGATCAAACCGCAAAAAAGGCAGCTGACACTTCTCGGGTTGGCCTGAAGACTGATGGCATTAGAAATGTGATGCATGGATCACCAAACGAGCATGCCGCCCAAACAGGCGCATTTGGTTCAATTTACGGCACCAATCGGAGGCGGGCATCGGTCGAGGGGGACAGGCTTTTAACTCAAAAGGCAAAACAAGAGGTTTGAAAAAAACCTGCCGTTGCCGTTGTGTGCAAGAGATAATAGGTCGCCTGTGTTTCTCTCTCACGCCAAATGCAAGTTGTGATTGCAACGGCGGTAGCTAAGGCGGCAGTGGCTGTGGTGGGGGTGGTCTCTCAGCGTTGGTGAAACCAGTGCTGAATGGCGGCGGTTGCGACTGCGGGGGTGGCTGCTCGGCGTCGGAAGGGCCAATGACATTGCTACAGGATGAGATACAAAAAAAATTGGTGAGCGCGGCCACAATGCCCTCCACATCAGGTGGCAGCAAGATAAATTTCCAGCAAGGCCTGTCAACCTGGGTAGGATTTATAGTGAAAGCCTTTTCACTGATATCATCCTGTGACTATACTTGTTTCTCTGTATGAGGGATCGCCTTGATTTCCTCCCTTTGGAGAAGCATGTGTGGAGTGAGCAATGAGAGTTTTGGGGGCGCCCGTTGACTCTGACAAAAGGCCGACCAGCAGGTCGATCTAGCTTCGTTGCGAGTAACTCCTCGGCCTCCATGTCGTTGTCGTTGTCGTTGTCGTTGTAGTTGTCGGGCAGCCCATCCAACAAACGGTCCATGTAGCTTGACCATTGCTCTACGTAGAGCTTGACAATCTCTTTGTCCGCAAGTATATCTGGTTTTGTCCCCTTTTGCCATGAGCCAGAGGAAAAGTTGAAACTCTCCTCAGCTTGACTGATTTTGTTTGTCAATGGCGCAGCCATGCATTCGTTCAACAAGCACAGATGATTGCGGTTGCTATACGCTTGGTTGCGTGTTCCCGGTGTGAAAACGGTCCGCAAATCTGCTGTGGTGGGTGCCGCAACGATGCTGTTCATGGCATCAGCGGCTTCCATCTTGAAAGGGAAGTCCGCGTCGAAATTTTGAAATTGACGCCGGGCTCCAGCGTTCCATTCATTGACAGCGTAGTCTTGCTCGTCGACAAAGGCAGTCTCGATGCCGTGATGGTGGAGAAAGAGATACCACCCGCGGGGGCGTAGGCTTCTATTTCAAAAACAGGCCGAGAGTCAAACAAGTGCGATGGCAGCGAGTCCGTCGAGCTAGTCATCGCCCGCGGGGCTTTGCGGATTCACAAATCTGCGATGTCACGGCACACAGGCTTCGATCCAGCGCCTCTGGCGTTCGTATTTGCCTGGTGCAACGACGGAGACCAGGGGGTTTGAGGAGTGCAAACTGCACTGAGAGGAGTGCATCAGAGCAATTTGCTGCTGATAAAATTATGAATTAGTTTTATCTAGTTGCTGATTGCGCTCCGAAATTTGAAACTTTGCTAGTTAGAGCGTGTCAGCCAGTACGTCAGCCAACACAGCAGTCAATCGATGCCTGCTCGCGCTCGCCGAAAGTACCTACCTTCATCGCAAGTGCGCCTGTAGGACGTGTACTGATTCCCACGAGGACTCGAAGCCAAACAACGGCTTCGGCCATGGTGGCCGCTCTCCCCATAGCGGCCGTACCTGTCCACAGCAGAAGCACTGCGTGCACATCTATCACAATCAGCTGATGGGTCGTCATCTCATAACCCCGTTTGCCGCAGGAACGAGGAAATTTGGCGCTTCAGCGCCCAAGTTTGACCTGATCGTCGTCGTTTCCACTATGGTGTCAATCCCCAAATGAAGCCCAACCAACGAGAACAAACTCCTTCTCTTCTCACGCCCAGACCACCGGGCTGCTCGACTTTTCAGCAACCTCTCATCTAACCAGGGACGAGAGGCCGCGGAGGACGTTTTGGTGCAGGGCCCAGCCGTATGGATCGGCGGGCCCTTGCACCTCACCCCAGCACCACCCATGATGCTCGGACCACCGGGCTCGCTCCTCACCTCGAGCGACTCCTCCTGAGCCAAGGCAAGGGGAGGCAGAGGACGCCATCGAGATGACCCGGCCGATCCGATCGACGAGTTTTCTCCCCGCAACACTGCGCATCACCAGCCAGCTGAGCACAATGACCCAACATCGATGTCCGTTTTACTGGACTTCACCCCTCTCTTCAGTTGGGAAGAGAGAAACGGAGGACGCCTTGTCGTCGGGATTTCCCGCAAGGACTTGGACCTAACGCTGCCGCACCTCTCGCCAACACAGCAGTCAGCAAGTCAGCCAGTGAATCAGCACTTGAGCTAGTCAGGTCGCCAGCTAGACCAACCAGTGAGCCAGCCAGCGCCCACAAAGCAGTCACAGTCCACGCCGCAAGCATCAAGACAGAAAGCCTCCTCAAAAAGAGAGTACCATTCTTGAGTGGCTCAGCAACTCCAATCTGTATTGAAATTGCCAACCTTCAAGGAATCCCTTGTAAAATTGTTGGTACATCCTTGCAATAAAGAAATCAATCAGGGATTCGGGTGATAAATTCGTTTTTACCCACGATGCCCTCCTTGAGAGAGTTCTCTACCAACTGCATAAGTCTCATTGCCATCCCAAATCATTTCAAAAAATTGAAGAAATCTATAAACACTTTCAACAAATTGTTCCAGATGAAGTTCACGACAAATATGGCACAAGACATACTTCAAGCATACGGCATCTGGAAAAATCTTGGATGTGATTTCATTCATCCATTCTTACAAATATTTATGCAATCTAATTCTACCTCTTGAGATGCTTCAAAGAGGGGCGGAAGATTTTTCAGTTTCTTTTTAAGACCATGATTCAAAGAGGGGCGGACATATTTTCTTGTTTCAGTTCTTTTAGCACATCAGGATGTGCCAAAGAGGGGCGGAAGATGCAGATAGAACCTGCCAGTTCCAGGTGAAACTTCTAACTAGCAAAGTTTCCAGCCTGCATCCCAACCAGCGTACCAATCAGGGCGCCATCCAGTGTACAAGCCAGCGTGTAAGCCGATGCAAGAGCCAGTGTGCCAGCCACTGCAACAGCCACCAGTCAGCCAGTATGCCAGCCAGCATCCACAATGCAGACAAAGGCAAGCCAGCAAGCAGCAAAACAACGGGCATTCCTCCAAAACCTGCAGCTTCGTGAAGGAAAATCTGAAGCCGCTCTGAAAGATCAGCTCAAACGTATGCAACAACAGCTTGATTAGCAGTGCGAGGTACAACAATGCATCTAAAGGCAACTCAATGAGGAGTGACAGCGCTCAAAAGAGATCCAAGAGCATGCGAAGCGTATTGAGCAAGAGAAGCAACACGTTGAAATGCAACTTGGTGAGGAGAATCAGCGTGTGAAGGAGCTGCAAGAGCAACGTCAGTCTATCAAAGATGAAAAGCGATTTTGGGGATATCAAAGATTGGAGCAGAACCGCATCAAGAAGCGCCTGCAAGAGGAGCGCCAGAGCCTCGCAATGAAAAAAACAAGCACAGCACAAGCTACGAGATAAGCAGCATAGCCTCCAATAGCAACTGAGTGATGAGCAACAAGTCTTGAAAAGTCAACGCACCGAGATTCAGAAAATACAATTACAACTACAATAAGATCAAAAGCAACTGAGCAGAGAACGGCAGGAATTGGAACAAAACACAGTGGTGCGCTTCAATTCCAAAATTTTCAACCACCTCAACACTACGCTCAGTCTCAAGAGCAACTCAGTTGGACACTTGCGATCCTTCTACAAACAATTGAGTAAAAATCTTGGCAAAGCCTTTCTCATAGTGCCGATGGAAATATTTCCCAGTTGGCATGACCCTAGGTTGTTAAATCCGGTCCGGAGTTCCGGAATTCCGAAAAATTCCGCGGAAT
>JALLPA010001156.1:0-11683 GCA_036939895.1 Thalassiosira exigua
GCCAACACGCGCCGTCGAGCCTTGCGAAGGACGATGGACTTGATTCCAAGCTTCGGTGGCCTGGGTGATGAGTGCCGATGTTACTTGTGTTTATTGAGACGCCAAATTCTATGTACCTTTCTTCTGTATCGTCGATAAGTAAAATATAGTATGTTTATTCTAACTCCCTATGGTACGATGTGGCAGGTTTTTTTAAGCACCTATTGACTTTTGACAACTGCCGATACTGACCTTTCACTCCTGTAATTATGTTTAGTAATTGCAATTGATCTCCAAACCTATAATAAACCTCATCATAGGTACAGACAACAATGACACTCTTATATCTTACTAGTGAACCAGGAGGTGAAACCTTCATTTGATTTCTTATAGAAATTGTTGAATGAAGTGGGGCTGTAATTTAGATTCGTCCTTTCAGTGAACGGCTTTAACGAGCGGTCAAATTATTTTTTGTTGGTGGAAGTTTTGGATCGATAATGTACATAGCATCTAGTTACTTTAGTGAACTGCGAGCGAAGTTTATAGTACCTAAGTTTATTCGAATTCAATGGGTGGAGAGCCTCTTTCTAAGACTTCATCTATAAACGAGTGTTCGGGTACTGCTGGAATGTGGCTTATCCATGCTGCATTAGGAAAAAGAACCTTCGTTTTCAACATTTTGACACCCTGTGTTTTCGAGTTCAATGCCACTTTTAAGAACATCCTCAATTTCTAAAAAGTAACTTTGTTTTTTAAAGTATGTTAGTTCTTGAGCTATCTTACATGAACTTGTGTGATTAAAAGAAGAATTTGAGATAAAACTTCTTGAGTTTTTGATATTTCAAATACGACTGTCCGTTGTTTTCATCATATTGGAAACCCTACATATTTAAATGCTTCTATCAAGACATCCTTTCTTTCATCTACCAGCAGTTGATTTAAATTTGGTAAATTAGTGAAATGCACCACCTTCTCAGTCAAGCCAGGTCAAATGCAGCTCTCAAACTAGGGATCGAACGCCCCCATTTAAATGCCCTTAAAAGGGTTTGCATTGAAATTTACATTGTGGTGCGGTAGGGTCGACAAACTGCCGGGCTTTTGGCCCAACTTTTGTTGTATTATATCCTGCAGCGCATAGATAAGTACTAGTTTATACAAAGAAAGCTATCTAGAGCAAGGTAAAGTTAAGCGCATATTAGTAATCGAAGGAGCAATGCCATCAAGGACACTGCATCCGAGTGACTACAAAAACATTTATTGGCAGCAGAGGGGCCTAATGATACAGACAGGTTGTCATCCCAGGTCATCCAGTTTTGACCACAGATCACGTAGAGTAGGAACTCGTTGCACAGTCGGAACTCTACGGCACAAAATCTATTGTCAACAAATATTCGAGGTGTTTCGAGTCATCGTACAATGTATTACACTATAGGATCTGTGTAAAAAATATTTTTATTTGTTATATCTCCTAATCTTTCGTCGTCTATAGTTTTACCGTTTTTTTGTGTTCTCGACCATAATGGCCATGGCCAACCCCCACCAGTCCAACAGAAATGAAGTCGTAGCACCGGCTATGGCTCCTCCCTAATGCTCCCTTCAGTCGAATCAATGATATCCATCAGTGGGAGTATGGCTATGTAATTACTGACGGAATTGGCTGAGCAGAACTACGTCTACAAATTGTTTCTACCCTGATGGCGATCGATCATATCGACGCGTCACGGTCACGTCCGCCAGAGATGATGCGTCAGTGCCGTGAGGGGACATTAATGTGCCGACGGCTTTCAGTCCTCCCCATGCAAGTGGGGATGGTCTCAGAGACGCCTCACAGCGTCATTACTTAAGCACGCGGCGGCATTTAATTCTAAGGTCAATCGGCTTTGAAATTTTTACAGTTATTTTTACCTAGTTTTATGTCCAAGTTTTCGACAGCTACGGTGCCTCCTTCTGAAGGTACACCGAGCTGAATCGATAGCTGATGTCCTCGGCTATTGAAATGTGTGTGGGGGGAGGCGCCATGGCGCCATCCGGTTGCAGCGCGGACGTCGGCGCAGCGAATGTCATGGTCTCGCTCTCTCTTGTCTCACCGTGTGTTGTCGATGTTGTGTGTTGTGCGGAGCATGGTCAAAGGTTTTATCTACCTACTCTACAATAGAATAGGCAAATGTATCTAGAGCCGACAGTTGAACGCCCTCTAGATCCCCCTATCTAGCACGGCCGGATCGCTGTGAATGTTGACTCTGAAGGTGTGCCGCATTCGTCTTTACATTATGAGGAATACGGCACCGTTTTAACATTGGTGATCGAAGGAGTTCGTGGGGGTGTAAATGAGGGGGAACTTCAGGCCAAATTTGGCAGGCGATTTTATCTAGGTGCGTACATAGAGTTTTTTTCGGGCGATCCATGGTCTAGTCCGGTGTGTACGCGGATGGCCTGGAATGACAATATGTGTACATCCACACGGTTGGAGGGGGGATGTCGCACTATCAGGGGGGGGTTAGGGAGGCCATGGTGCGGCTATGGTGACAATCACGCATTTCTGGAGTGCGACAGAAGGGGCAAATCCGCCATTGGTGACGGAGGGGCCTATTAATGTGCCCACATGGTTGGGGGAGGGATGGTGCAAGCTCGATGGATTGTAAGGGGGGGCATGTTGCGACTATGGTGAGGATGATGTACCAACTTCTGCGTGTTCTACCGATCAGGGTTCCCTGCGAGGTGGACTGAGCCCTCATGCATTGTTGCAAGCACAAGGCAGGTGTGTGAAAGCCTCCTAGAGTATATAATCCTCAATTGGGTTTCCCAGTAGCCACCAGTACATACTAAGTACAAATAAGCAACAAATCAGAAAATCAGGAGGAGGAAGTCCATTCCGATCCAACCTGTGTTTTTTTCGAAACAATGTTTTGTTGTATCACTTGGCCCTAGTGGTTTGGCCTTGTTGAGTGCTTGAGCCATTACTTGGTTCTAGGTCTTACGTTGATCTCATTACCAGGCCTTGGTGCTAGCTTGGGCCCTCTGCAGGGCCTCTGCTCTTGCTCTATCCTTCGTTTTTTAGTCTGCTCATTAATCGGTCTGAGATGGGTCCCATCCAAAACTGAAGGATGCTATCACATTATACAGTGTCTTACTCTCATTTCATAGTCCATTTGAGTACTCTCAATATTGATATTGATTTAGATCCAAAGTTTTAGTTTGTTAGTGTTATGACCGATAGTTGTCTGCTCTCATCTTGCGAATGAGCCGATTGGCCTCAGCCTTCAATTAGATACTTCAGAGAAGGGGCTCAAAGAAGGGAGGTGAAATCAATGTGTCAGCTGAATGAGCCTTCCCAGGGATGTGATATCTACATGATTGTTGACTGAGTTGGGTATGGATCAGTGTTCAAAAGTTGAAAATGACAGACCTCCCACGGTGGACTATCGGCGGAAAGTGAAAATCGCTACCTTAGCTGCAGGATGCGTCAACCTTCGTCAACCTAATTTGTTTACTCTGTCTTCTGTGTGTGTCTCTCCCTGGCAGCAAAATTGAAGGCATGCCGTGCACGTCTAGGTCTTAAACTCTGCTGCCGTTGCCGCTCCTTTTTCCTATACCTTCTTCGCCGTGTAAATCTTATCCAGAAATTAGCTGCAAGGAGGCACATTGCAATACCAGTGAGTACCGACAAGGAGACAACAGCGCGGGTGTGTCTGACAAAGAAGCTGGGCTCGTAGATTTTCAGGTGGCAAGAACCAAACAAGTCGTTACTGTCGACGACACCTTCGTAGCCGGAGTAACAGTTGCGAGTGCCAAATATTTCATTTGGGGCGAGGACACCTCGGCTGCGGAAGAGAGGATCTTGAAATGGTGTTTGGCAATATTTTCCTCCAATCTTTCGGCACAACTCATCGTCATAAGATCCTTTGCAATTGCATGCACACTGATTTGGAAGTGTGCAGATACCTCGTGGTCCTGTTCGTCCAGGTCAAGGAAATATGAAATAATGACAAAGTCGTTGTTATCACACAGAAGCAAGCAAAACCTCATTCACCTTCATGGCGCAAAGTGTTAAAGCCAACCATTCCACACGGATCTTCTTCGAAAATCCTGAGTTTTACATCATCGTTGGTCATTAGTTGATTCCTAATCAACGGAGTTACCTTGGCTTTGCACACAGGAGTACGACAGTCGTATCCGCTCCATCCCTCGGCGCATTGACACTTGAAAGAATGGGCGAGCAATCAATGATGCACACTCTTAATATTGACATGTATAAGCACTTATCATCATGTCGACTTACCATATCTGGCGCTACGCATATACCACCATTGGCGCAACTGATAATTTACACAAAAAAGAAACCAACAACAAAACAGTGGATTACAAAGGATTCCACCAAAAAGGCAAACTTGATATTCATGATTTGACATACCGATAGCAGCCTTCTTTCCCCGACGCCGCAGTTGCGTTGCAAGTTGGATCAAAGTAGCCTGTGTGAATGAACAACATTTCATGTAAAGTTGTCGAGAGACTAAACTGTATGGTAATAAAATGACGAACATGATACTGCTTACCTTGCATGCACATTGGCGTGGAACAGTCCGTTCCAGTCCAGCCTGTGAGTCCTCTCTCGGCCTCGGTGTGGACCTTCCACAGGACAGAAACTTGTTGTATGCATTGACACTGGTCCTTGGCGACACACACGCCTCCATTTTGGCAACCTACTATTTCTCCTGTTACTTGTTCGTGCCTACAAAGTGGGGTTGCACAGTCAAATCCTCCATAGCCATCTTTGCAGGAGCAGGTATCAGGTGCGATGCAACTGCCCTGGTTGAAGCACTCATAAATTCCTTCCCCTGCTTGGTGGAGGAAGGAGGGGTAGTTGTCACGGACACATACGTTGTCAAAATGAGCGAATTGAGGACGCCACATGATAAAGATGGAGCTTACCCTCGATTTCCGGGCCTTGTTTCCAAACGCTGGGGTCATCTTCGCTTTGTTGGTAGTTGTTGTGGTTGATCCTGATGTGCCGTCCTGATTTTAGTCCAATATCAGTTCCGACTCCAGGTTCATCACCGAGACCTGCATCATCTATGTAATCGCCCTGTTCCCAAACTGACCTCCCACAAAGAAATATGTTTGAAGTTCCAGTAGCTCCATAACTTGAACTACTTGTTTTGATGTCTGGATTGAGAGATGGACCACACTGGCGAACCTGACCGTCACGAGTTCTCAGTGACAAGGGAACCTTTGACAATTCGTCAAAAGTCCACTCTTCCAAAGCCCCTTGTGCGCAAGTGGCGTTGTGATTTTCAATCAACAGCCCTTCACAGCGAAAGCAAGCAAAGGCAGTTGAATCTTCGTTGACTTCGAAGCAGCAGCCAGTCTCGAGGACGTCCCACCCACAACCACTCTGGAAACTTTTGCCATCATTCTGAGTGACCATGCGGTCATATTCAGGACATCTAGCGTCGAGACATTCCAACTTGCCATCTTTTCCGTGCCCCCCAAGAGGAACGATCTCTCCTTTTGCCGAGCTTGCATCAACATTCAACCTAAACATTTCTGCTTGGACACACATTGGAGTATTGCAGTCATACCCCATAAACCCAGTCAGTTGTGGATCGCCGTTTGGCTTTTGGAACAAGGGAACTCCACCGCCAACCCGGCCATCTCGCCATTCATTTTCCCATTGATCACATTTGCATGTGTCTGGAGCGACACATTTCCCATTGTTACATTCCTGTGCACACAGAGCGATGGAACAATCATGACCAGACCAACCTCGTTCACACCTGCAGGAGACGATCGTCTTGTTACCAACGTACACGAGTCGTAATTGAGAAAAAAAACAATGGAAGGAGTGACTCACGTGCAGGTGTTAGGGTGAGTGCAGTTTCCTCCGTGAAGGCAAGTTTGCTCGCAAACAGGTACTGTGCAGTCTTTGGGGTAGGGGAAGTTCGCGTCTCATCAGTGATCAACTTTCTACTTTCTTAACAAAAGCAAGCACGCATAATGTACTCACCGTGGCCAGACCAGCCAGGTGAGCACTGGCATTCATTTGGGGCTACGCAAGTCCCATTGTTAAAGCAGCCCCGGACTACACGGTCAACGCAGGTAGGACCAGCTGCAGACGTAAACCATTTTCCTATGATGTGGACACGCTTATCGTCATAAGTAATTCTTGGGCGATGTGACTGCAGAGGGAGGCGTCATAGAGTTGTTAGCCAGGGAATCGGGAGTGCAACTCGGGCATCAAATACGCATGAAATCACCTCGTCTGTATCTTGCACCAATACTACAGAAGACGAGTCCGAATCATCGCAGTGGCGTTCAAACTCGACTATGCAGTTTCCTTTTTGCCAACCTGCGCCCGTGACCATCCAAACACCGTCCCTCCAGTGCCCCAGGTCGGTGTATACAAACGACCTTTTGTTGGCGGAAATATTATTCTGGTGAATGTATTCGTGATCGAACTTCACAAGCTTGGCAGTTTTGTGATGAGTGGGAGGAAAATGCATCCCCTCCCAATGGGAATATACAAAGCCATCGCCTTCGACTTTCTTGCCCATGTACTTCGAGTAGTAGTTGGGATGGTCAAAGATGAACCCGGATCTGTAATCCTCCCACTCGGTCACGCTCCGTATTGAACATTCATATCCTCCTTGAACTGAACTCCCATTTCCGGCAAGATATTGCGATCCGTTCAACACAATGAGCATCCTTTCAACTGCAGATTCATTCAGGAAACGTTCAGTCCAAACAGGAACGTCACGATTGCTAGAAAAGTTGCGTGAAGAATCCAAGTCATAAGATCTGTCAGGGTCAAGAAACTTGGCAAAAGTATCAAGATCCTCTTCGGAATTGACCCCTTTCACAGAAGATTTCAGATCCGGTTCATAGTAGCCTTGCTCACAAACAGGCGTGCGACAATCAAAGCCCACCCATCCCTTGGGACAAGAACACACGTCAGGGGATACACAACGCCCTCCATTTTCACACATGAATGCTCCCTGGGTAACATTTTGGTACGTGGCATAAGCCACTTGCCTATCTAGCTCGTACTTGTAAGGCTGGGTCAGCTGAGGTTCTGGGCTATCAAAGGCATTCCATGGAAGCCTATCCTTAGAAAGCCAGTCGTACGGCGATAGTGGAGAATACCGGTGGTAAGGTGTGGTAGCATTGTCCCACGACGAGAGATACTGAAAGTGAGTCACAGCGTCTCTCTGGAGCTCAAGCATCATGCAAGCTTCAGGCTCGGTCTTTCTGCCAGTTTTGTACCTGTTTCGAATATGCAAAAGAAATGGTGGTGAAGAGGCACTCCCGATCAAGAGCAAATTTGCATTGATTGTTGACCCTTACCTCCACTCCTCCCCAAAATGTGGAGTCGATTGAGACGAATTCCTGTCTGTCTGTGCGCAGTCAAAGCCTTGCGTTTCGTTGCACCAAGCTGTGTAGTTACAAGGTTGGTATTTAAGCCAGTGGCTTTTGGATGTTGGCTCGATCATCCAATCGGGCAACTCGTGGAATGGCACGAAGAAGCCCTGGTGACACACTGGTTGGCTGCAGTCGTAGCCACTATAGCCAGGCGGGCATTGACAAGAATTCGGTGCGACACACCATCCTCCGTTCAGACATTTTTGCTCGCATACTGGTGTCCGACAATCGATTCCAGAAAAATCAGACGGGCAAGTGCAGGTGTTTGGCCCAGTGCAGTTCCCTGAAATGATTGGTTTGCATCGTGAGAAGGGTGGGCCTCAATCATGATTTGGGTTCGTATTTTATGCCACAGCAACTTACCTCCATTTCCACAAGTTTGTTCGCACACAGGGGTGGTCTTTGGATGGAGCACAACGAATAAATTTTTGAGACATGAGGTGGGCTCTCGAGAGCGAACCATGCCCCCAAATCATCTTAGCTCCTATCAACTCACGCAGTTCGAGTCAAACCATCCAGGGTCGCATTCACAGAGGTCGGGCGCCGAGCATCGACCATTCGCACAAGTCTGCACGCACGTCGCTTCCTTGCAGCCTTCTCCGGTAAAGCCAGGAATGCAGGCGCAGGTGTCGGGGGCTACACACAGTTCGCGCTGTCCGCACGGAAATTGGCAGACAGGCTTTGAGCAATCCGGCCCAGCCCATCCGTCAGTGCATTGGCATTTGTCAGGACCTACGCATCGCCCACCATTTTCACATCTGAACGTACATGCTGTGCTCATTCCTCTTATGACGTGGTTATCTCTATCCGCGATAAACATCAATCTTGAAGCATCATTTAATGATGCATTGACGAATGCGCCTAGACCGGATGGATGATAGAACTGCAACATAGGGATTCTAAACGTAAGAGAAATGGTCAGGAAGACGAAGAAGCACGAAACACCTACCTTGCTGTTTTGTGGAGGGAAAGAATCATTGGAACCACAGGATTTCCCTAGAAGAGTAGCCGGTGCTCCTGATATGGTTTGGACTCGCACTTCCTGTGAACTCCTTGACACAGCAAAGTAATGACTTGCAGAAGCGGTTCCATTAGCCAAGTGGTCTCTCAATCTGTGGCCCGATAGGATTAAAACATCCACAAGACCAGCGCTGCTCCCATCCAAGATGCCTTCGTTCGTTGCCGCAGCACAAACTGAAGACTCATCCGAGTACAGATTTGCTACATCACCGAAGCTTTCAGGTATGGCCATGACGTGTAATGCTCCGACATCTGAGCAGTCGTTGCCACAGGCTATCGTGATCCGTGTTCCGTCGTTGGGGTCTTCTCGTATGAAAGTCTTGTTGTCATCAATAACGAGATTGTTGTTGAAGGGATAAGAAGGAGTCGTTTCATTCCATTTTTCTTTGTCCAAGCGACTAACTGGGGGCGATCCCACACAATTCTTCAACGATCTGCCTATGAAGTCATGTCCCAAGTTAACGTCAAACTCTTGCCTGAACAAGTAGTTGTGATGAATATTTCCCTCGACTGGTGTGGCAGAGAGACCATATTCATCTATCGGGTCGTTGTAAGACGAGCATCCGTTAGGTCTTGTGATGGAAGAAAAAGTATCAGTACACTGCAGTTGAGGGGCAACAGCCCTAGTGCTGCTGACTCGACGGATCCGACACGATGCAGAATCGGCAACGTATGCGACATCACCAGTAATCGCAATGGAGGTCGGGTTGTTCAGTGTTGATTCAGAGCCATCTCCATCCCTGCTGCCCTCATTTCGACCACCAGCCAGCGCAGTCACTGATCCATCGCTCAAATTCACTCTGTGTATACGATGTCGATCGGCGACCATGACGGAGCCGTCAAAGTCAAGGGCGACATCCGACGGGTAATTGAAACGGTAGCGGAAGGACGGAGTGTATGAGTCACCCTCCAGGTGGTCTGCTGACCCGGCGACTGTTTCCACGACTCCGAACTGGTCGATCCTTCGTACGAGGTGATTGTTGGTATCAGCCACGAAAACGGTCCCATCGCTGCCTACTGTGAGACCTCGAGGCGAGTCGAATCTTGATACTTCCTTCTTCCCATCACGGAAGCCCGGTTCGGGATTGTTGTGAACCGGATCGCAACGTCCTGAAAAGCATTCCACCACGACGTTACTCCAGCGCTTCTCTCCCGCGGCATCAAAACCGATGTCGCCCGATATTTTACTAATGCGATGATTGCCCGTGTCGGCGACGAAAAGCGCAAGAGTGCCGTTTCCGTTGCGATAAAGAAACGAGTCCGGGTCGATTGGATTCGGGTATGGCCACCAAGCCCAGTCACGCCACACTGCAATATCTGCCGGGGAAGAAAATTGCGATCCTTCGGAGGCCAACCCATCATCGCTACCAGGAGTGCCGGTACCAGCGAGCGTGGAGACTTTGCCGCTGGGACTGATCATTCGAATGGCGTGGTTCTGGGTATCTGCGACGTAAACATACCCATCGTGATCCACAGCGACGCCTTCAGGGTGGCGAAACCTGACCAAGTTGATAGTGAAGAGAGGGGGCTTGTCATTGGTCTCAATGCTTCCTCTTCTAAAGCAAAGAATCGCATCTCACTCACCTCGCGTTTGACCCCAATCCGTCTACGAAGCCTTCTTCGCCATCCTGCGAACCAGCCAGGGTGAAGACGAAGCCTTGAGGGTTGAACGAATGAGGCGTTCCAGCATTTGGATTCGTCGGAATCTCGTTGCCGTCTGCATAAGCGGGGTAATTCCACGCCATCGTCGGAGAGGGCAGTTCCCACGGCGTGGAGTTGACTCCGCGCAGACTATCGACTCTGTGATTCGGCCAGATCCCGTCGAGGGTCTCCCCCTCCATCTTCGTCGCGAAGGCGGCGGTGCTGTTCTCGCCCGACATGGAGTTCCCGTGGCCCCAGCACCTCAGGTCGCAATCGGAATAGTCTTCCCCGAAGCTCGACTGGCAGGGAGGAGCGCCGGAGAGGTACATGCAGACGTGCGTCGTCGTCGCTCCCCCGAAGTCGTACCGATGCGATCCGTTCACGGCCCACGGGACGTCCGTGACGGTGGGGACGTTGACGCTCACGTCCTCCCACGACACGCCCTGGAGCTGGAAGCGGCACACTTGATCCCCGTCGGGACCGCAGGCGATTTCTTCGCACGCGTGGCACTTCGATCGCACGCCGCGGACGTCGCACTCGTGCCGGACGTCTTGCAAATTCGTCGAAACTCGCCCCTTGGCCTCCTCCCGCTGCCCCTTGTGCTTCGCGTAGGCGAACGGCCACTCGGGCCGGACGACGCTTTCGCACCACGGCTTCGTCGTCCAGGGGCGAGTTATTTGCATCGCCCCCGCGAAGGGGAGCGTCAAGAGGCCGACGCTTCTCATCGCGACGTTATCATGACATTTCGAAGTTCAATTTTTCATTCGATATTTTTTTTCATTTTCGTCCCCAACCCACAAACATAAAAGGGCGCCGCCGACGCAAGAGCGAAAGAGAGCGGTAAAAGGGCGACATTCTTCAGGTCTGGAGAAATGACCGTCCTTTCCCATCTCCCCATTTTTGAAGAAGTTGTTGTTGATGGGTTCAAGCGGCATCTTCGTCGCGGCTAACCTTGCCCCTGCGCCCGACCTCGAGTTAAAGCATAAGTGAGAAGGAGTTCTCGGTCGAACCCCGCCCTCGGCGGTTGTCCATGGGCCATGGGCACCCAATGTCAGCGTCGAGGAAGTCCTTCCCATCCGAGGCTCCAGCACCGCGGTCTCTCGGTAAACCCGCCCGAGGCCCGAGGCGCTTGCCCTCGAACGACTCATCGGGTGGCTCCTACCTCGACGATCGTCTCGACGTCGCCATCCGGCACGACCGCAGGTCCCGCACTCGCGCGCATCGATCGATCATCCCCCGTCCCCCGGTCCCCTCGCCCCTCGCCCGACTTGGCAACCGGTCAATCTCCTCGCTCGCTGTTGCTGTTTCAGGCCGGGCCGCCCCGGTGAGGCAAGGCAAGGGGCGAGCGAGGATGAGGCGGGGAGCGAGACAAGTAGGCACGACAGGACCATGGACATCACCCCCGGTGAAATAAGTCTACAATACCTCTAGATATGTACCCACATTGATAGAAAAGGACCCCCCCTGCACGAAACGACCCCGAACTGAGATCGGGCCTTGAAAAGGACCCCGAACATGAGCTTGAAAAGGACCCCCTGTTTGGGGGGGTCGTTTTCAATAATACGGTACATATGTACTGTACATACGATAAACCTGGGTGTATGCACAGTGCAAACGGACCGATTCT
>JALLPA010001157.1:0-11828 GCA_036939895.1 Thalassiosira exigua
GGGGGGGGGGGGGGGGGGGGGGGGGGGGGGGGGGGGGGGGGGGGGGGGGGGGGAGCTGTGGGAGGAGGAGGGCAGCCGGCAGCCGGCGGCAGGGCTATGGGGTCCGGAGGCCTCCTTGCTTTCGAAATCGATATTTTACAATTTTTTATCGCAAAACAAGAACGAGCTTATATCATACACGTATTATTTTTGCAATAAAATATACTTTTGGCGAAAGATCCCCTGCCCTGAATGATGCTGGGTCAGGATTTTGGATCGAGAGCGAATTGTGCGAAAATTTCCCGTATTCCATACACAAACGTCACCGAAATGAGTATCCAAATATGATATGATTGACCAATTAATTGTCTGTATCTACAATTTGCCGTTTTTCGTTTTTCCGACAAACTCGGATACTTTTTATCGGCGACGACAAATAAATCAGTGAAGAAATCGATTATCATTTTAAAAACCATAAGTCGAGCCCCATAGCGGTCCCGCGCATTGGTGCTGTCTGATGTCGCTCAGCAACAACACGTCGGACGCAAGATGAAATCGAATGGATTATCGAATTATGAAAATAATATTAATTCCGATTGATGTAGCTTAATAAGAATCATTGTAGGATCATCAGTGATGGAGGAACCCGTATGAATCACCATTGTTGATCAAGGTGTACATCCGTTCGGAATAAGTGGCTCTTTTAGACATCCTAACCAGGAATCAGTATGTATTTGCATTTGGTCGCCCGAGCTTCGTGAAAATATCTCGAAAATCCGGAAAAAGCCTCTCCGATGGCCAGGCAAAGACTGACAAAAAACTGACAAATGACTGACCACAACCAACGACCCCTCTTTGACTGGAAAGACCATGATACTCCAACCCTTGCACCCCTGATGACACTCAGTCTCGACAAGAACATTGCCGCCTATGAAGACACAGGGCACGAAATAAACTTTTATCCCTGCGTATCACCCCGTGATCTGAGTAGTCAGTTGACAGCGACGTCTGACGTCAGCAGCCAACCCATCCGCCTATGTTGATTTTTGCCAGGCCATGGATGAGGCTGTGCATTGTTTCTCCCACTTCAGGAGCAATCAATGTCATGTTCTAGGATTATATATGGTGTCAAGAACAGTCAGAGCCTACCACACTTCAGATTGTCTATGCTAGATGATATGACAATGCATTGTCTCATATTTTTATTATATTGCTTGACCTTGACAAACTTGACGCATCATTGCCAAGTCACACTCACATTGGAATTGCAACAGGTCATGTAGGGTGGCAGGCATGGGCCATAAAAGCTCTAGGAATAGAAAATAGTGGGATTGATAGCCAAGAAGTGCAACTCAGGGATGAGCAGATGAGCATAGCAAAAAACTCATATGATAAAAGAAGAGAATTCAAAGCCAAAGAAATAAGGGAAAAGAGGGGGGACTAAGAGAAAGGGATATGCCACAATCAACTACGGAAGAGAATCATTGTATAAGTAGGGTATTATCAATTTAAAGTGAGCATTCAACTGATTCAATATTGTTTATTGATGTACCTCCTACCTTCCTTTTCAGGCAGACTATCACTGAAGGATCTAAGGGTGTGATATATTGGGTGATACAATGTGGACCATGTGGGCCGAAAGTGCTAGGACATGTGTACTTTCTAGCTAGAGGTACCTCAACAGATCACAGAAAGGTATCAAAGATATCAACCTGTGGTCCAAAGTGCCATTGAGCTGGGTAGGATGGTGGGGGCATAATCAATTCAGAGGTGTTGGATTGTCACTTGGAACGTTGGCATCATTGGATATGATATTACGGTTTTTGTTTTATCTATTGTCATTGTCTTGGTCTTTTGGCAGCCATGATCAGCTGCTCCAATCACCATACTGCCATTGGGATAGTATGGGATATACATCCATATCAGCTGAAAATGCATGCAACTACAAAGCATATTCATTAAAAAAAATTGAAGCTAAGCCGGTGTTGAAATTGATGAAGACCGACTCCATTTTACTAAAAATTGAGCTCCCACATACAATGGATGAACTGTTGACTAGATGACAAATTCATTTGTTAGATCGCGCAATACCCAAAGAATATGTGTTACTATTTTTGGTGAAAGCTCTAGACAGGGGTGAGGGGGGAGGGGGCATCCTGTTTGTCTCATCAACCCGTGCCATGTAACATGATGTAGGACAGCCCATTTCAATGCCCCCTGACTGGGATGAAGCTAAGAAGCTGGCCAAGAGACCAGGGGGTCGGAGGGAGAGTGGAACAGAGGCCATAGATATGACATCAGAGCAATAGCAGTCATGCTTTAGTGATAGGAGAGATGAGGTGCTAAAGCCAACTGTTATGCATCATCAATGACATGTCGCTTATTGATTGCAGTGATTGAAGCATAACGGCGGTTGATAAATTCTCTGTATGTTGCCTCCATAACTACTGCTGCTGTTGTTATTGTTATGCAGAAGGTCGCAACCAGAAGAGAGTCATCTTGTCATCAACTTTGCCTTTCAAAGGCCTGTCAGATGTGATCAGTTGCAAAGCATACAAACACACAAACCACAATACAAAGTCAGCTTGCTATTGACTCTTATGTGATATGGAATCAAAATCAGATGCAAAAAGTATATTAATATGAAATGATAGCTTGGGAATTTCGTCCCCTTTTTGATCAACATTTTGTGACCTAAATCTTCAGCATGGCATTTTTGTGGGTGAGAATATTACTACAAATTACTGTTCTTTGTCCCACAGTGGCAGACGAAAAGATTTTTGAGCCATTTCCGAAGTGGCGCAAAAGCGTTTTTTTCATGACTTTGTTTGCACCTAAAATAAATATTTGAGTTTTTGCGCCATTTCAGATTGGCACATCGTGCACCATTGTGTGACAAAAGATTTGCAATTTGTAGTATGCAGTTTGACAACTTTGTAACCAAGGTGCAGATCTTTTGCAGTGCATTGTATAGCATAATGTGGAAAAAGTTGATCGGGCAACACCAGGCGACAGAAAGGTCAAAATGACAGTATTTTGTGCATGATTTCGTAAGTGAACTTGCATGAACAAATTCAATTGTTTGTGTGGTCAAAGTAAGTCAGTAGTTCACAACAGATAAAAACCGTCTAATTTTTGGGCTATTTGTGTGAATATAATCAAGTGCACGGTTGATGGTCGCATATATGAAAAAATACACCTTGGGCAATGCCAAATCATATTAAGTATTTGACTTAAATTGGAAGCTCCTCATTATTACTGATTGTGTTGCCAATTTGTTGAAATGCTGGTTTCGTTCTTGAGCAGACATCCGGCTCTGTTCTGAGCAGAATTTGAACTAAAAACTATTAAAAATGCCCCAGGCAGACGAAAGCACCATGTCTTGGAACACTGCATTGAAACATGAAGCAGTATTTACATTGGCAACTTTTATGTCCCTATTTTCTAAGAGAAATTGGGTCACCAATGGTATCATTATGGGACGAAGGATGCAAATTGAGGTGGAGTTGATGGGCCGGTGATTGTTAGATGGCATCGTTGGTTGTTGGTGTTAGGAGGCGAGTACGCACACTGCGAGCATACGTGCAAGAACCTGGCCTGAGGATGGACTATCTCGCCTGAAAAATCCTGCCTGTGCATTTGGCTTTTGGGTTTGCATGAGAATTTCCAGCTGTTTTCTGTAGACCTGATCAAGCAAAAAATGTCACCCATTCTTGTAGTCAAGACAATTCTTCTCAATGCGGAAATAGTATCATTTTAGTTGTACTGCATCACTTTTCTTTCTTGACTTGATGATGCCTCAGATTTCACTTACTCTACAAAAATCCAGCATGGAATATGTTGATCGAAATATTGGACGTATTGGGAGGTTTGAAACAGTTTTGGGAGGAAGTATATGGTTGAGACATGATTGTGCAAACTTGTACATGTGTGGGAATTAAATACAAGCCTCGGAAAATAGAGGGCGAGGGGGGCTACGGGAGTGAATTTTTCCATACGATAAAATTCAGTCACAAGATTAGTTGTACTACGACCGTTAGGATATTTGGTTGAAATTTGGTCTATTGTCTGTTATTCCGCACAGTTGGTCTCATGAGCTAGGGTGTATGGTACATATTTAGTCACATTATATGTCCAGGTTTTTCATTGGGGTAACAGGGCAATGTTGTGAAGCTATGGTGAGATAATTGTTGATGGCGGAAAGGCCAAAGATGGCATCAATTTGTTTGTGATTTAGTTAGAGTGATAGCATGAAGAAATTCAATCGTTTGTATGTGTCTAGTATGTCAGTGGTTCACATGAGATGAAAACTAGCCAAATCTTCTCACTCCACCAATATCATGCCGTATTTCCTGGGTGCTCTGGAAGGTAGATTTGTATATAGAGACAACCAAGTGCATTGTTGATGATGGTATACCATGGCAGAATGCACCATGGGTTGGCACTTTTTAGCAGATCAAATTAGTAATATTATGCAGTATGAGTTATGATATTGTATTTCATAGCGATCAAGATAAGAACAGACTACCACATACTGGATAGTGACATGTCTCTATGATAATGCATGAAATGCTATAAATCTCATGTGTCTACATATTATTTTTATGCATCTTATTTGCTAGTTTGAATTAAACCTTTGTTTGCTGAAATGATGAACAGTGTCCCATATGATTGCCCTGACCGAAGTCTAAGTTTTGTGTCACTATTTTGCAAGAGAAATTAGTCCACGATATTGATAACAAACTTCAATTTGGAGGATTTAGAGAGTTGCTCGGTCAGTCAATTTATTTATTGTTGTTTTTTGAATGGCTACGGTTGTGCAAAACATTGGCTCCAAGACTTGTGTTTATGAGGCTGTGGCCAAATGACATGAATGGGAATGAATCTGAATGCACACCACGATAGACACACTCGAGCGGTAGGATCATATTCCCACCCACAAATGCGTTGACATATTGAAGCAGTCGAGGTTGGGTAGGAGTAAGGACAAAGAACGTTTTATGGATGTGATCGATACTGCGAATTATTCCCAAACCAACACACGGGAGAAGGGGAACACCTACTCCAGCATTAAAGTTAGGGAATTCACTTGGTTCGCAACACAGTCCAATAATGGAACCATTCAGTGAATCTAACGTGTCATTGCGTGCCAAGTCACCTTGCACACCCCATAAAAGTTCCGGCTCTGCTGTACCATCTAATAATCCTAGAGATGGATACAGCTTCACAGAGTGAAATGGAACTGCATATGGCAACATGGACGCAAGAGTTGAACCTATGATATGGTTTGGGTCGTGAACTCCTCTTTCTTTGTGGAAGGAAATTGATTCATGTTCTCCAAGGATGTTCGATCGCAGGTTTGCCATTTCTTGGTGTCCCCCGAGAAAGTAAGTGCACAGTCTAAGTACACGATGGTCTGACGCTGATGCCAACAGAGGGCCAGTAGAACTGCTGCTGTCCATGGAACGACGAGATCTATTGTCATCGTCAATCGCAGGGAGCAAGCTTTCATCAAAAGCCTGAATCACACGAACAACCCATTGGTATTGAGGATCGATGTCATCGGCGTAAGAGTCTATGGGATGGCCAATAAATGACAGGTCGAATGATTTTGCCTTCGTATTTCCCATAATTTGAAGAACATATCCAGGGTGGACAGCCCCTATGATGGCCGATAATATTTCATATCCAAGCCCTTTAACCCATCCATCTGTGTTAACCACTAACGGAAGGGCCCATCCTTGTTTTTCCTGCAAGTCGATGTACTGTTTGATCAACTGCGATGTCATTTCAATGTATGCGTCTGGGTCTGCTTTGGAGGTAATGTCCCCAAAAAAGTATGCTGATTTGTGCTCCAATCCTTCGCCTTCATTTTGATTCCGTCCATAATGGTCACAGCTGCCTCCGCAAACCATATGAACAGGTGGATCTGACAGTAGCGGTCTTGAAACAACAGTCAATGTGAGCATTCCAGGGGGGCTTAATTCTGATTGGCCACAGTCGAGATCCAGTACGGCGACACTGCTGGGACAATCCCGACCATTGGATGTTGCTACATCGGAGCGAGCAGACAATATTCGATTTGTGGCATACCGGAGTAGTGTCGATTTACCAACTCCTTTTGCCCCGCACACTAAGATTCTATCGCGCTTTTCCTGTGCCCACTTGTGTGCCGGAAGAGGTTCACCACAAGTGGTTGCATTAACTTTTTGGGTGTCGTCCATCATTCCATCAACAATCTCATCCAGGGAGGATTTCCACTCTTCCAGTATGATGCAAGCTCCACTCCCAGCAGCGGTGTGATTCCCTGGGAAAAGCACTGCTGGTGGCAATATGCTGAGTTGATAGGTTTCTTCTGGGTGGACACTATAGTAACAGTCCCCGCCACCGCCGGTGTCGCATCTTCCCTCCCCATCATTAGAAGGGGTAACAGGGAAAGATTGTATCTGTAAACGAAGAGATTCTCCTTCCCTTTGATTGGGGCTCCGAATAATTACCGACAAGGGGAGTGAATTCATCCAGTCTGGTCGATTTATGATAATGGAGTCATTGTTCTCTGAACAGTTGGCATCATCGTGGTAGCCAATTCGATAACCAAAAACATCAATACAAATAGAAGATTGTTTTGCGACTGGATTATCTTCAGACTTGACTGATTTTGGCTTTGGCGATAACACCTTAAGCCGTGCCCTTCCTGATATTGTTCCCACAACTATTGATGAGCTCCCTATTGCTGAGGCTCCATCACCAACATAAGTAACTGTAAGAATTTGGCTTCTCATGACAGAATCACTATCAGCCGGTTCGTACTCCAAGGCGACTGATAAATGATGTGGTTTGTTTCTGTGGTTTGCTACAGTTTCAGAAGTTGTTGCATCAGCAGTATCTTTGACGACTTTCATTGGCTCTTCTGTCTCACTCAATCCGTCCGATCGATAGTTTCCGTTTGAGCTGTCCATTATTGGCGACTGTACATTATGAGTAGAATCCAAGATCCGACGACGTTTCCTATCATCGGATGGCATGCTGTTGTCAAAAGATTCGACTTCTTCCTGCTTGTTCATGTGTTGACCATCGTCTTTTTGCTTTGTTTCAGGAAGTCCCTTTGAAACAGCGGCATAAGACATTTCTGCATTGAGTTCTTCATTCGAGGATCTGAACCCGTTTCCTTTTTCAGAGATTCCCTCTGGGGCCATAGGTGATTGGGAACTCAGATTTCCGGAACGTGCGGAGGAAAAAACTTCTCCTTCATCGACGACGCTAGTACTTTCTCCGCCCCATCCAAGGGTTTCTGCATTGGGACACTGTAACAGACCCACCCGCCGTGTATGAGGCGAAGCTCTCGAGGAGGCATCCGGCGTGCTAACCAGTTTTTCTGTCGGTGACTCCACAGCCGGCTCCACCGCGGCCTCTTCGGTGTCGGCTACTCCGGGAGGACTCATCCCCGAGCCATCAATTGTCTTGTCGGCCACGAAATCCCTCATTTCGGGCGACGCGGACATCAGCGCCCGGGGGTGGTGACGAGAGGCGCGACGGCGACGGCGGGGGAGGGGGAGGGGGAGGGCCGGCTGTGAGGCGACCGACGGTCGGTGGCGACTGGCGACTGGCGACCAGCGACGGCGTCCAGCGACGGCAAGCTAGCGGGGGAGACGAACAGACTTCGTTTTTGGGCTGGTATCTTTTCTACTATGGAATTGATACTCAACCCTCCCCGCGACTTGCAAACGGGACTGCCGCTCGCCTTCGCCCTGACGCTGTCATTATTATTATTTGCAGAGCGCTGGGGCCAGGGGACATCTCTGGCTGGGGCGGGGGTTGAAGCCTCCGCCTCAGTGCTCACGGCGTCTTCCTCGCCCTGGGGGGAAGAGTGGTCGTCCGCCTGCTCCTCCCCATGGGGAATGGTTTTATTCCATTCCCATGGTGGGGGAAAGCAGGGCAGCGGCCATCGTTCCCTCCTGCGGCTGAGTCGTCGACTTTGGGTTGGGCGACGGCGCAGTGCGATAGTAGTGACGGTCTTGACTATTTCGTCATCCCGTTCGACGACGAGAGGGGTTGGTAGCATTATACATACTCTTTTCTTTTCATCAGTTGCCAACCATAGTGGATTTTGAAAATCAATTGATGAGGGTCAAAACTTTGTCGAAAGAGGTAACATCTTCCCAGCCAATGGGGTCTAGAAAAATCTACAGCAACAGTAAAGGAAGATGCCAACCTCGGCTTTGATGTTTGCTAAATGTTAGTACTTGTCATCTGGTTTTAGTTTTAATACTTTCATGTGCTCGAACAAGATCGTACCTAAAGTAGCTTCGCAGCAGCGTCTCTATCCATAGTAACCGCTAGCAGCTGACAAGCGCTGTCTGCAAGGGATGAGAGTGAAGGGGAAAGATCGAACCCCTCTGCCGCGACGAATGGGCGACCCATCCTCGCCTTTCTCAAGAGATGTGAATGCGGACATAGGCTTGGAGAGAGAAGGGCGGCTCTTGAGGATGCCGTTGTTCTTCCGCTCCCTCATCACATATCAGCCCCATTTTACACCGAAGCATGTTTTGGAGGAGAAGGTCGCAGGGGGCGAGCAGCACACGAGCTTGCGAGGGCATCGTCGCGGCCAGCGGTTGTAGATGCAACGGCGCAGCCTGCCAAATCTCGCTCCACTGATGCGGACGGCGGCCAGGCCCTTTGCCGGACCCATCCTTGCCTTTCTCAAGAGATGCGAATGCGGACACAGGCCTGGAGAGAGAAGGGCGGCTCTTGAGGATGCCGTTGTTCTTTCGCTCCCTCGCCACATATCAGCCCCAGTTTACATCGAAGCATCTTATGGGGGAGAAGGTTGCAGGGGGTGAGTAGCACACGAGCTGGCGAGGGCATCGTCGCGGCCAGCGGTTGCAGACGCAGGCGTAGCCTGCAAAATCTCGCTCGACCGACACCGACAACGACCAGGCCCTTCGCCGGGCCAACCATCGAGTTCCACTGCCTCGCGAGGATGCCACGTCCGCGGAACCAGAACCGACATCGCCCACACGGCCCACATCCACAGGCACCGGGGGACGAACCCACATTCGGAGGGATCCCGCCCCCCTGCTGGTTGCGTCCGCGGCCGCCTCTGGGCCTCCCCCTCCCGGCCATGCCCCTGCTCGCGGGATCGTGGCATCCAGATTAGTCCCTCTGTACCTAGTGTTACACCGTACTAATTCCATCGTATGGTATAGAGGTAGTTTATCTTACGTGTAGGATCATGGTATGATAGAACTCGGAGAGAAGCCCCCTATCGCCATTTTTCACGCCGACGAATTGGGATTTGCTTCCGATCTATGAATGTGAACGCTCGGTCTCCGTTCGTCGAACTTGCATCTGTTCATCGGTGCACATTGGCCCACCTTCGCGCCCGCCGCACTGATGTCGCGCCTTCGGAAGGGCAGGATCCGCGGGACGGGAACGAGCGGGCGGCAATCCATCGTGCTTCCCATCGAGGTCCCATTGACGGGGGCGACTTCCCCAGATCTGCACTCTCGGTCTTTTTCGACGGCGGCGAGAGACGAAAGTGGCGTTTCGAGACGACGGGACGGGAGAGGTGACGATGACGAGCGCGGCGCGACCGCGGCCGAGGCCGAGGCCGGCCCGGCGGCGGAAGCTGCCGCCGCTGTCGCTGCTGCCGCTGCTGGCGCCGATCGGGACGGCGACCTCGGGGATTCGGCGGAGGGCCGAGGCGACCGCGAGCGGCCTGCAATTCCCGCCCGTGTTGCAATCGTCGGCGACGAACGCCCCGCTGGCGGCGCCCGCCCCGACCCTTCCCCCTCCGGAGGCCGGGTCGGAGGGGGTCGACGACGTCGCCTCGACCGCCTCGACCGTCTCGACGACCGCCTCCGCCTTCGCGACGTCTGCCGTCTCGAGCCCTCCCCCGCCCGAAGACTCGCCCGCGGACGCCGCCGCGAACTCGCCCGCGAACTCGCCCGCGGACGCGCCCGAGAAAGCGGCGAACGTCGTCGCGGGAGGGAGCTTCCGCCAGGTCCTCGAGCTCGACGATCCGATCGAGCTCGACGGCGATCAAGTTTCGAGGTACGAGGCATTGATGGCGGGATACGCCGAGCGACTTCTTGCACAACTTCTGGTAGAAGAGCAACTGGAAGGACCGGGGGACGGAGTCGCGGGAAGGAGCGCGGGGGCGGCGGCGGCGGCGGAGGCGGAGGCGTTCGCAGCGTGCGAGGTGCGGGACCAGACCGTCGTGTCGGTCCACGGCGCGGACGACGTCCCAAAGCACCTGTTGAGGATCGACTTCGCCGCGGCCGCTGCCGCGGCGGGGGGTCGGGGCGACGCGATCGACGTCGACGAAGTTCGAGCGTCCTTCGCTGAGCGATTCGCCGCACGCGTCAACGAGGACCTGACCTCGTCCGACCTGCGGAGCGCGTCGCTCCCAGTCGCGAGCGTCGCGCGGGTCGTCGCCTTCCAAGAGGAAGGCGAGGACGACGGCGTCGCGGAATTGGAGAAATTGCTGCTCGAGCAGTTCGCGCCCGATCTGTCGGCGGAACCGACGTCGGGGCCGACTTCGGGGCCGTCGTCCGTTCCCGCGACGTCGGCGCCGACGAAGAGACCCGCCGAGGCCACGATGAGCCCCACGGCGAGTCCTTCAGCGAGGCCTGCGGCACGCCCTACGGTAGACCCTACGTCAGACCCTTCGTCAGACCCAACAACAACAACAAATTCGACGACAAAGCCAACGATGCACCCTACCAAGGTCCCTACCAAGGTCCCAACTTATGGACCTACGGCCAGCCCCACGGAGAAACCTACAACAAAACCCACGGCTCGTCCCACGACGAGCCCGACGGCGAGGCCGACGGCACATCCCACGACTTTGAGTCCGGTCACTTCCGATCCGACAACTTCAAATTTAACGGCAACGCGGGCCGAAGGGTCGACGGAGGAGGAGGCCGACGCGACGGCGGAGGCCGAGGCGCCGACGGACGGGACGGCCGCGATCGAGGGAGCGGAAGGGGGCGAAGGGGCATTAGGCGATGGCGACGGCGACATGACGATGATGTACGCTATCGCCGGGGGGGTCGCCGGCGCGTGCCTCCTGGCCATTTGCCTGGCGGTGGTCTTGCTCCTGCGAAGGAGGAGGAAGGTCCGAGGACAGTCCAAACGAGCCGATCGTCCACTGAGCGCGGACGACGACATGGGATCCCGCTCCACCGACCTCCGCATGCTCGACTGCGACGAAGAGAACGTCGTGTACTCCTCTCAAACGGCCATCGCTCCCCCCGGAAAATTGGGAATCGTCGTGTCCAATCCCCTGGGTGACATGCCCACCATCGTGGAAGTGCGAGAGGGGAGCCCCTTGCGAGCGGATGGCGTCGAGGCGGGGGACCTTCTGGCGTTCTTGGACGGGTCGGATTGTCGGGGTTGGAGCGCGGCGATGGTCTCCGAGCGGATCTCGGAACGGAGCGGCAAAGAGCGGACACTGGTGCTGCTGAGGGAGCAGTAGAGGGGGTCGCAGATTTGGGGAGGGAGAGAAGGGTCGCGAGGGGATGGGGGAGGGGGGATCCGTTTCGTTCATTTTTCATGGGAGGGGAGGGGATGTTTCTCAACAGGGAGAGGGAGACAAGTCGGACGAAGCTTTGGTGCAGAGCCACTCCAATTTGGGGGGGGAGGGGGAGGACACAGCGCTTGATACCAATTTCTCCCTTGGTATTGTACATTTTTCATATTA
Source organism: Thalassiosira exigua (assembly GCA_036939895.1). Taxonomy (NCBI): domain Eukaryota; phylum Bacillariophyta; class Thalassiosirophyceae; order Thalassiosirales; family Thalassiosiraceae; genus Thalassiosira; species Thalassiosira exigua. The sequence goes on from JALLPA010001157.1 coordinate 11,684, forward strand.
TGTGAGATACATGTATTGTAGAAGATTGTAGAGACAACTTGTGGTAATGATGTGTGCGGTGTTCGGGACTAATTAGTCCCGAAATGAGTGATTCATAACTCGGCCCCATTAAGGTCCCAGGAGGCAAATGGTGGTGATTCTGAAT
>JALLPA010001158.1:0-11683 GCA_036939895.1 Thalassiosira exigua
CCTGTTGGAAGGTTATATCCAAGCGATGTTTTTTCTACACGAGTGCCGATACATCCACACGACTGCTGATCCCATGGACAGCTGATACCTAGCTTCGAGCTCTCCGCCCGAAAGCGAAAATCGAAAGCGAATTTCAATTTGAAATTGACAAGGAAAGTCGAAAATCGTCGAAGGGGAGGACCCATCACCCATCACCCATCACCGCACAACCCGTCACTCCAAAACCATCCACACATCAAGACCGATTGGGCGGCATTGACCATGGCAAAGAAACTGTTAGCCGCAATTGGCGGGCGCAAGAACAGATCGAGAGTGAAGGATCGTCAACGATCAGGAAGTATGAGGAGAAACTTGAATTCGAAGGACGCCAAGAAGGAGCTGAGACGAAACGTCGACGGTGGCGCCGAGAAGTCGGCGATCGCCGAGTCCAAAGGGAAGGCTCTTTCATCGACGGCCGCTGCGTCTGGCGTAGCTGAGGAAAAAGCGCCGGATGTCGTCCCGTTCAAGAAATATGAATTGCTCAATGCGAGATCCATCAACATCAGAGCTGTCACGAAGCCAGGAAAGAAAGGAAAGACGGATCCCTCGACGGAGTTCGACTCCTCTAAAAAAGAGAACACATCTCCCTGCTGGGTAGGTCGATTTTCTGGCGAGCCCATAGCTTTGAGCGTCAGCTCTGAACTAATCGACGAGAAGAGCGTTGGTGATCAGTTCATACCAAAGGCGATCAACTTCAGAAGGTTTGAACCGGATAACCTCCCAATAGTCGAAGAGGATAAAATTCACAACCCAAAAGATGAATTCCAAATGAAACAGGCGGCGATTGCTCAAAAGTTTCTGCAAGATGTAGACGAGCTTTCGATTGACCTCAATGCTCTAGAAGATATCGATTCAATAGCATCTGTCATGACGAAGGATGACGCCATCGATCTGGCGAAGCGATTGGAGAAGATGGAACATCAGCTGTTGGAGCTAGCTGGAGAAACGGGCAAGGTCGACGCCATCAAAGCGTTGGCCAAAGCGACCCGCAAACAGTCAAAGAGGGCCGAATCGTTGCAAAAGAGGGCGCGTAAGCAGGAGGAGAAAATTGTCGCTCTGAACGACCTATGCCAAAGATTGCTGGAAGGAAAATCTCGAGACAGCTCTTTTCGATCCTCGGCGCAGAAGGAGATGGATAATCTGAAGTGCTCAAAAGCCGAACTGCTTTTAGAACTCCATCGGAGCGAAACCCGGAACGACGAAATGAGGACCAAACTCTCCTCGATGGCAGAGAAACTGCGAAAAATGGAGGGAGACAACGATCAAAAGTCCAAACTGCTTTTGAAAGATATGGACAAGAAGAATAGTGGGCATGAAATGAAACGGAAAATCGACAAGCTGCGCGAAGAGAGCCGCCGGCGTGCCGAGCAAGACGGAGCCATCATAACGAAATTGGAATCAGAAATGGTGGCGATGGCAGAGGTCCATTCGAAGAAGGAAAGGAGCAACAGGAGGAAGATTGAGATATTGCTCGAAATGAAGTCCGCAATGGAAGAGCAGATAAGGTTGCTTGAAGGTCATGCTGGTTCGGCGCTGTAAGCAGCTTCAACAGTACAAGGCAATTGGTTCCGAGGACAAGTTGTGAATGCTGATTCAATGAGGGAAGACAAAGGATGGATCTTTGAATGGATAACCACTCTCTAGCTATCTGTTCACTAGCTGGCAATAAGGTAAATGTGAGACTTTCACACATATAGTATTGGAATAAGTAGTTTGCCCCCATTTCTGAGGCTAGGTAGGCACGTTAGTGTCATATCTCACTGGATTAGCGCTACTGGAGGAGAATCATATAACGGCATATCACCTACAGTCTAACCAGCTACAGTGCTTATTGGTGTACAATACGATTTAAATTATAAATAATTGAACTAACTGTTGGGGCTTGCAGCTCTATGTGTAGCCAATGGGAAAATGACAACACACAGAAAGTTTTGTTGCTGACTAACTCTATTGGAAATGTCGCACGTTATGGCATGTCATGATGCCATAAAACATACGGTATGACAAATAGGATCCGTCACGTGAAATTCAACGTCACAGATTGGTCACAGCAAGGGTGAGTTGCATGGCAGTGTGTCAACAGATAGGTACGTCACAGGACTGAGCCACAAGTCGAGACGAATAGCTAATGATTCACACAAAGAGTCACGGAAGAAATAAAAATTCAATCTTGCATGATGACAAATATTGACCCAGCTTCCAGGATCATGTTACGGCATTAGACTTCAAGTACGAATAAAAAATGCACAAAAATTGCAAAGGAAGCTGCAATTCTGCCGCCAAATATTTGAAAATGTCTTTGAGAACTGATACTTGACTTCATGTGTTGTTTGTTGTCCAATGACACATCATAAGACAACAGAATAAGAACACAAAAAGAGTTACCTTGCTGACGCCATTTGATGACTTATGTGACGTGACGTTTTAAAGCTTTGCTCGTGATTTCTAAAAACGACATTCCCAACATAGGTTGATAAGACCTGGACACTAGATCAGTTGACAACAAAGCAAGAAATATTTTTCATTCCAGATAATGCACTGCAATTTACCGGCCTATGCAAGTATGAATCCATAGCACAGTTCAGACTTCATTGGGCAAATAGTTTTAGCAAACACTTATATTTGTGTAACATGCAATCAAACAACATGTGAATGTGATGATGCACAGTGAATGACTCACAATGAGTGACATAATGACAACATCAAGGTTTTTACTCCCCCCTCCACCCTCCCCTTTTCTTCCTCCCTCATATTAAGTATGTTGAGTAAAAAATGGCGGCAGAATCATTTGCAACTAAAGCCACTCTGAAAGTCCCCCCCCCTCATTTTTACAACCCGTGATCATTGACTGCCAAACTGGGAGAATCCTAGCAAGTGTAGATGTAGAATGATAACAGCTGCTTAGTCTGAATTTTGCATATGGTAACATTGTGACCACAAACTCGGCTTGTTCGATTGATATTGGTGGGTAAATGTTGCAGTTCTACCTAAATCATATGCAGGACTAGTGCACGACAACCTGGTATGGTTCTGCATGACCACTTTCTCTGTCCTGCTGACAAAACCATAAAAATTACAACTAAAAAGAGTAGCTCAAAATTTAGACTTTAGGCACCACTTGTTTTGGTCACCAAACAAAATTGCAACATAAATATGATGTCTACTTCGAAAAGAACAATTCCGTGCCGAGTATAAAAACTAATAAGAATGAATTGAGACAAGGACTGTTAGGACTACAAAAATGAAGACACAACCTTGATAATTGATAGAAACGTCTTATTATTCTAAATTACAAGTAAAGATTGAAAGAAAAATGCGTTGAGACTAAGTCAGGATAAAGCAGCATTTGACATTCCTCTGGTTTTGAGCCTCCTCCATTTTCACCCAAGCAAACTTCTACGATCACCAAGTGGACACAGTACAAAGAGTTGTCCTCTTACCATTTGGCTGACTCTGACCAAAAAATAAGCTGATCCGATCAGGCTGTTCAGGCAAACTGTGATTTAATACAGAATGGTAAGCAATGAAGAAAGCTGAATAAATTATTGCTTGACATCTCTCAAAAAAATTGAAAATGCAATGTAAATAATTATATTTTTTGTAGTCATGCGATACACCATTTTTCATGTCAGTAAGATCTCACCTGGGTGGCTCTGGTCGAAGCAAAACAAGCCGCTTTGATTCAGAGATTTTGATAAAAAAAAATAATGCAGTGTAGGCTTGTAAGTAGTCAAGGAGATTGAACATTCTTATCCATGGTATACAGTGTCAGTTTTCAGCCCTCCCAGAACCAAGTCCACATCTCTCATTGTTTGGGATGCACCATTGTTTATTAGAGAAAGTGCATATTTGATTGGCTCTGATTGAAAATATATTAGCTGATTTGATAGGGGTTTTGGGGCAACAAAGTGATGCAATGCATACTGATATGGTTAGCTGGTTAAAGGCACGCTTGATAGGTACTGTGTGTAACTATGGATTTATGATTGGAGGACACCATTTTGTACCGATTGGGGGACACCATTTTGTACCATAGTTCTATAGCCAACACTTAGAAAATTTACTTGCCACATGTTCAGACTCTTTGCTGTCTATTCTGACTAGCTACACTAGAGCTGCCACAGTGTCTATTACTGTGAGTGCTCTGGACTCATGGGATTTGCCTCTTACTTGTATGGTCCAGGGGCCAATAAGATCAACTGTAGCCTCTTCAAAGGGTACTGTCTGATTGCTATGAAATCCACACCTCGTAAATGGGGGTGCTTATATCTCTGCTTCTACCGGGAATCTTTCACCCGTTCCTTTTCTCACTACCAGCCCTGTGAGTTGGCTAGTAGTGGGGAACGTTTCAGAAGCGGGGCACATGTTGCGGTTGATTTATAAGCGCCCCCAATAAGGGAGGTGGATTCTGGAAGAGAATTGGGCTCTTTGATACGGTATTATACATACATGGGACCCAGTACATTTTAGCTAGAAAATATTGTTGTACGTATGAACTAGTACAAAAATGAAAAACTCTCTCTCTGATCATCAGTCATCACACAAAACCACAAGAAGTGTCCAGCCATTTTCGCCTCCGCAACTAAATTTCGGAACAATTGCCAAACATCGTTGAATTCGTCTGAATCTCAGCTTTCAGAATCACCATCAAACGTCAAAATTGGACCAAAATTGACTGAGTGGGTGGGGATTTCACAGCAATCAGACAGTATATATTCCTTTGCATTCCGGCAGTAGGCCACAGCCTTTACCATCTAATTTATGGCTTTGACAGTCAGGGCATAAATACTTGTCAACCTTACACCTAAGGTTAGGGTTGTAGCATTTCGCCTGTAAGGTTAATATCAAACGTTTTGCACAGGGATGCCCGGTAACTAGGTGGAACCATTTGATAGTTTCGTCCAAAATTGAGCTAGGTAGCAGTATTAGCATTTTTGGCTGGATAATCACCTTCTTTTACGTGCAAGATTACATCCCTGACTGTTTTTAATGCTTTAGTTCTAAATTGGTCAGGATATTTGGTTTTCCATCGTGTGATGGCGTCATCCTCATATGTTTCTGACGTATGCGTTCAATATTGAGGGGACTTTCTTCAACGTTCTCGAAGCTCGAAGGGATGATTTAAAAATGACTCTCTGTCCGTTAGACTTAGGAGACACTCGCTTAACTCTAAGTCATCGGTTAATGTATGGTACGATGCTGTATCAACTGTACGTTCGTTGTCAAGTAACGCGAACCCACGATTACTTTCGTGTTCTTTTGTGTTTTCGTAGACTAATTTGTCGTTTGCAAGACTGCTGTGTGCAGGATTGGGGACGTCATTCTTCCCCTCTAAGGAATAACCCTCCTTTCGTGCGAAACCTGTCTTACCAGATAAGGTATCCGCAATTCCCAGACGTGACATGGTGTCTGCGACGACATTGTCTTCTCCCTGGATATAATTCATTGTGGGACTATATTCTTCAAGGAATGAGCGCGTCTCAAATGTATTATTTACATGATCAGTGTAGACGTGCAATTCCGAGCCTAGCAGCATTGTCCTGAATTCTTTCAGAGTCATAACCACAGACAAAAGTTCTTTTTCTTGCGCTGTATAATTCATCTGTGCACTATTCAATTTCCGTGAATAATATGCTACAGGTTGTCCTTCTTGTATAATGTATGCCCCTAGCTGATAATCGCTGGCATCAGTATATGTGTGGAAGGGTTTATTATGGTCTGGATACGCTGATAATGCAACCATTGCCATGATAGCTTTCAGTTTATCGAATGTACTAGTTTGCATTTTGGGCGTCCATTTGAATTTAGTTGACCCCACTTAGACTGTTAATGGCGCTAATACATGGGACTGTTGTGGCCACATGTCTTGATAATAATTGACCGCCCCAATAAAACCTCTTAAAATTTTAAGAGTTTTGGGAGGCTCCATTTTGAGCACTGTGTCAATTTTCTTTTTCCAATGCTTGAGGTCTGTAGATGTTAGCTAATATCCTAACCAGTTGGTTTCTTTTACTCCCCATTCACATTTCACGGGGTTGACAGTAAAATCATTGGTACGTAATCAACCTAGTACCTCATCTAATAATTTGAGATGGGAATCCCATGAATTAGATAAGCACCCTACATCCTTAACATACACATCTATGTTGTCTATCTCGTGTAGTATATTTTTCATAACTTGTTGGGCAATGTCTGGTGAGCATTTTAGACCCATAGGTAGGCGATTATACTTGTACTTTCCGTATGTTGTGATAATCGTACACAAGTCTTTGGATTTATAATTCAGTTCAAAGGTGTAATCATGCATGGATATGTTGAGTTTAGTAAAGAACTCGTACACAGCATGTTTCTTCAACACATCTTGTATTATGGGCAGTGGATACTGCTTGCACTTAATAACCTTATTCTAGGTGCGTAAGTAACTTATCAAGCGCACGCGTCCATCCTTCTTAGGGATAATGAACACCGGGGAAGCCCACTCAGACAAGCCTTGCCTACTGAGGACACCTAACTCAACCAAGTTATCGAGTTCCTTCTTAAAGGTCTCCATATGTACTCTGGGTACTGCATATGGTCGACAATGTACCAGTTTTTCACCTTCTTCAAGTTCAATATGAAACTTCGCGTGTGTATATATCCCTAGGGTTCTATCAAATAACTTCTCATATTTTAGGAGAAGATTTTGTAAGTCAGGTTGTTGTTTTGGACTTAGGTGCTCAAAAATAGAGATAAATTCCGGTATATCTAATTTCTCATACTTGGCGTCAAGAATGGGCGCAGCTAGATGACATTCTAGCCAATCTAGTCCTAGATCTTCTTTCTCACGGTTAACTTCAATGGCATGTACCGAGGGAAAAATTCTTTATTATTCATTTGATGTGTGTCACACATACATAGGTATGACATTTTCGAACCATTTTATTGTTCCTTGATCGTACAGGATATTTATGCCTGTTTTGGTGAGAAAATCAGCGCCAAGAATCACGTCATACCAACAGTTAGTGTCAAATATAAGCGCTTTTTGCTCAGAAATGATTCTATTTTTGTCAAATTCTGGATTTTTTTGCATACGCAATGGTATCATTTGATTTACTTCCATTGTATCTGCCAAGGTGGTCACTTTATTGGCATTAGATTGAGGGGCTGTAACAGCGTTTTTTGGTATGCAGTGTTTGCTGATCATGGTTTTGGTTGAACCGGGATTCCATAAGACTTTGAGCAATAGTTTGCTAGGTCTTGCACCAATCGTGTCAATGACCATGACCATCACAGGAGTGTGACTCCTAACCTTCATCGCACCCATCTTGGGCATAGCTAGGTAACATATAGGTAACATCCTCTTCGTCAGCTTAAATCTTAAATGGCTGCCAGTCTTGAGTTGGGTCTCCTCCCTCCTGCTCTTCGTCGTTATCTTCATTTCGGCCATTTGCATCTTTGGCTTCAGCTTCTGCTCTTGCCTGATGCCGTGCTTCTCTTTCGCCTGCGGCAGCTAAATGTCTCTCCTAGTCTGACAAGGTCCCACTTGAGGAATAACTACTTGATGAGCTTGAACAGGAGATCAACGAACTTGATCCCGAATAAGCCGTCTTGGCTATTTAACAGAGTCCTGATGATACTTGTTGGCCTAATTTGACAGGTGTCGATTCGTAGGTTGCTCGACAAGCAAAGGGCTGTCGCTATTCCGTAGTGTGTTACCTCCGGTGAGTAGGCAACTACGGTAGATAAGTAGGTAAATAATATAATCCAGAGAAATTGTGAGCATTTACTTTAGTTCGAGAATGATGGAAATGAATTGGGAATCTATCGGATGAGAAGGCAAAAAACTCTGATGATGCGTACTGTTTGCTAGACGATTGTAGTCTTATGCTTGAAACACATGCATATGCTGATGCAGTGCTGTCGTGTTGTCCGTACTCGGAGAGGGCCAGAGTCGCCGAAACGGTTGACCTGCTTGAAAGCAGAAGCTGATTGGCTGGACATGTGTGTGTGTGCCTTCGCGCATCTTCCTCCGTATGTTGGCAATACCAAGCACATACTTAAGCTTCGATGAGACGTTCATACTGTGGGTATTGCAATTTTCACTCTTGGAAAATATGTACCTAGAATATGGTGTACTTGTAGTAGTCAAAATATTATTATAATTACCTAATCATCACCCACATACTAAGGAGAGAAACAGCAGAGGTATATCATCACCCATTCTATATAAAAAATCCTCTCAATGACCACAATGTCAACAGCCAATCTGATATAGAAGCCTGGGAAGGGGGCCATCGTGGGCAACTAAGAGTGCTCTAAACTCTGCTGCACTGGTGGGGCAGTAGATAATAAATTGCAGGCAACGGCAATTTTGGTACAGCCCAAGGCTGGATGTTAATGGTATGTAACTGGCCAACTCGGAACTTCCCAGGTTGATTGTGACATCTAATATTGTTGTTTGAAGCCTCTTCTACCTAAGATGATTGAATACTCACATTCATTTTGACCGCAAACTCACACTACTTTGGACTAGGATATTTGCACTTTTTATGTCTTTTATTTATAAAAAAAGGGGCAGAGTTAGCCAGGGGAGATACCAAATGTGAACATAACACATGGATAAATACACATAATTGATGTCAGTAGACTCGAACATATTATATGCTAAGTATTACCTCACCTCCCCAAGGAAGTTGTGTACCTATAAAAGTTATGTCCAGTGAATCCGATATAATAACTGCATTCAGATAGAAGAGGATGGGGAACAAGCAATATCCAGTTTTTCTTCTTCTAGAAAAGTACACTTTATATAAAATTAAACCTGTGCACTTCCTACTACCATCACTACATTTTTCAAACAAACATTGTTGACACTGATACTTTGTGTTCCTAGGACAAAGTCGGATTGTCTCTGATACCACTACTATTGCTGCATTCTTTCTCTTTGATGAAACCCGCAACAGTGATGAGGAAACCCTGTCATATTGGCACCTGCCTGCTGCAGCAAATATCACTGGGGCAGTGGCAAAGATTGGGGCAGTGAAGAAAATTCAAAGAAGGTGACCACCAATACATACTACCAAAGCAGTCAGGAACCAGGGGCGCTCATAAGAAATGTTTTGGATCACCCCGTAGAGAATGCCTTTGGGGGATTTAGACCCTCATACCCTCGTGGACTACCTTATCCTCAAAAAACTTTTTCTTTCTTTAAAACTACACGACCACATGGGACATCATTTTTCACACAGCATTTTTGAAGACGAGACACACTGTGTTCCGTCAACACAAATGGCATCATCAATGAGACGAGTCCGAGACTAGCCCCCATACACTAATCATTTGATCGCCTCCAATGCGAGTGAAAAGTTCAAATGTGAAAAAATGGTTTTCGTATCCATACCCTGCATGACCATGGGAAGGCACATGGCAAGATTTTTATGAATGCATATTGCTGTGAGGTCACCGACTCTTCTCATGCGGATACTCTGCATTGTGCTTTACCTGATAAAGTAGCAAGACAATATTGAACGGACTACAGAGTGCGATCAATTTCTCCCTCCTCATATCTAGGAGATGGAAAAAAGAAAACCATTGATGCAGAGGATTGAAATCATAATCGAAACCAACAGGAAATAAAATTGACAAATGAGCTTCAAAACCCAAAATTTTTATTTGGAAGAAAGTGTTTGATGCCCAACATACATTATATTTATGTTCGCTGGGGTTATCTTGCCTAGAAAGCCAGAAAATATCAACAGTTACACTATTATCATTCTTTATCACATCGTCCGTTCACCTTGCTCCAGTATCACGTAGACATGATACCTATGGGCCATCTATGTATATACCGCAAGACTTGGTATCATAGCGACGCATAACCTTCGTCCATAGCGCGATACCTGTGTCAGAACAAATCGCTTTGATTTAGGGGGATCAAATCTGCTCATCCAATCCGCCCTCACTGTTTGGATCATGATGAGACCAAGTGGAAGGTGATATGTCCGATGGCAATGCTGACCTCAACTGCTGCACGTCGCTGGGCTGTTGTTCGTTCGTTGAACGAGTTGTTTGTGTTTGCAGGGGTGGAGGTACCGGCTGCAGGACGTAATATTGTGGCTGCGGCACCACCGCCTCGAGGGCCCCTTGCTGAACTGGGTATTGATACTGTGGAGGCGGATGCGCCACTGGTGCACTTCTCAACCCCGACCCTGTCCACCTTTGAACATGATGGTTCTTGCGCCTGGTCACCATAGCTTCTATCAAAAAGCAGTACCCAACGATGAATGAAAGCGCTAGGACGATTCCAGTAGTGATGCAGAAGGGCGAAGTGCTCGAACATCGTGGGGCGCGCTGTGGTTTCGGTGCAGATATTGTCGGCGACGAAGGGTCTTCTCCATCCGATTCATCGTCGCCCTCGTCGTTCTCGTGATCATTCCTTTCCAGATAGACTACATTGGCCCTCGCAGTGTGAGGGTGATATGGCATGAAAGACGATGACGATTCCGGCACAGCACAGTCGTATTGCATGTTGCCGTGATTGATGACACGATCGTCACCCCTACAGGGAATTCCATTTCGAGGCATTGTTCCTCCGGGACCGTACATCATGCTGTCATGGACGCGGTAGACGGTTGACGTGCCGTCAGCGTTGTGCGCTCGCATGGCTTGCCAGGTCATGTTGCTATCTTCGTAGTAGGCTGGTGTGGTCGGTGGAGACCTCTGGCGCATGCCGCCCATGGTTTACGATTTATGGTTAGGCGCACGGGCGGGCGGCGTCGCGTCGTCCAGTTAGTCCGTGGCCAGCAGGGCGGGCGGGCGGCCCCCCCTCTCTCGCCACCCCGTCGGCCCCGCCCAGCCAGAGTTCGGCCCACCGAGCGAGCCAGTTAGTTCGGCCCTTTGATCCAAGCAAGGTCGGCCCGCGCCGCCCCACCCACGACGCACCTCCCGCGCGCGGCGCGCGGCGGCAAGTTGCAATTTGCGGGGTATCGTACCTACCTACCTACGTACGATACATCTCTCGGCGATCGAGCGATGCCTCTCGCTTTCGAAAAAACGGTCAGACCCACAAGAAACAAATCAAGATGAACAAAGGTGAAATTTGGTTCCTACGTGGGAAACGTAATCATAGGCATCCAAAAAAATAGGAAACAGGAAACAAATGGTTTCGACCGACTGAACCGTAGACTTTCCGACGTGTGTATCGTACCTATCTACTTCTATCTACACATGCAGGTACGGTATGCACATGCCTACATACACACTCACATAACGTAGTTTAAAAACTATATTCTTTAATAATACACTAATTAAGGCCATTTTTGATTAATTCCTATGTAACTGAATACGACATATACAACCTTCCTAAAAAAAAGGTTTTTAACAAAAAGTTTCTTTTAAGGCATTTTCACAAAGAATATTATTTAACCTACGAAATTTGGACTCAATTTACCCGGTTACTTTCGAAAATGTCATTTGGCGATATAATTTACGGTAAAAAAGATTATCATAATGCATATTCAAAGTAGAACTCGCTAAACAAGCCTTCGATAGATACGGCCTCGCTCGATTTAGATCCAAAGACCGATCGCGCGACAAAAAGTTACACGCTGTAGCTACACCAGCAGGTCTCGTTTAGACCCGAATCCCAATTACCGAAAACAACCTA
>JALLPA010001159.1:0-11686 GCA_036939895.1 Thalassiosira exigua
ATGAATTTGCCTATTCTATTGTAGAATAGGTAGATAAAACCTCCGACCACGCGTCGGACGTCACACAACACAACACACAACCGACGACACGCGACGCGGCGAGACGAGAGCGAGACACGAAAATTGATTTTGCGCCGTAGAGTTCCGACCGTGCGTACTAATTCCTACTACGTAGGATCCGTGATTTTCAGTGACTGACCTGGGATGAAAACCCATCGGCGTTGCATCGTTCCCCCCCGGTGCCGGCAAAAGACCAGTGTCAGCCTTTCACTCGTGAGACAATCTCCTCAGATTTTGTCCTTTCAGAAGTAGCTTTTTGGACGAGCCCTGCACATACTCATGCACAGTGGAAGGCAGTGAACCCTCAACGAGGTATCCCTCCGTTTCTTCACGGATGTGAGGTACTCATGGGGAACATTCTCATACCGTGTTCCATCCGATGCCGGCGGCGACCGTGACCGGAGTGACTGGGCCTCTGACGACCGCGGCAGCGACAGTGGACCCTCGACTAATACCGACACCGACGATATTACCCTCTGTGCTCCGGGAGGCAGGCCGAGGCCACGGCCAGGGGGTGGACGAATGGGGCGTCGTTAGCCTTCTTTGTCTTCTTCTGTGGCTTCGGCTCCCCAACGTCGGCGGCGGCGGCACTCGAGGCGACGTCCTGGTCACTCCGCCGCCTCTTCCCGGCATTTGCCTTCCCCTTCGTCGTCCCGTCCATCCTCCACGGCTCCTCGTCGTCCCCGAAGATCAGCCCCGCGCGGCCAAGGCGTGCTCGAAGAACGCGCTCCACTCGACGTCATTGGAGGGAGGGAGGCAAACAAAGGTCCCGTCCGCAAGGGCGTGGGAGGGGGGGACGATTCGGGAGCACAGGGGGGTCGCGCGGGGGTCGGAGGAGGAGGTCGCCGCCGTCGTCGTCGGGCAGTCGGATGCTGTCCTCCGGCGGTCGATCGTCTCCGTCTTTGCCACCCCCTTCGCTGCCGCCCCCTTCGGCTTCGATGTCGGTCACCTCCTTTTCTGTGGGAGGGGGCAGAGCCGACAGAGGCCGCTCGGCCCCAGATACCCGGACTCGGCCTTGGCCTCGACCGCGGCCCCCGCCGGCAACGGAGGCCGCTTGTTCCCCCCGTCCCTGTCCCCGGCCGCCGCCGACGCCGGTACGCCCTCCAGGGTGGCATCGCCCACCCCTTCGATTGACATGACGTGCCGCTGCCGCTGCCTGGATGGTCCAGGTCCCGGGGCGGATGGAAGGTGGCAGAGGCGTTCACCATAATTTGAGTTTGATTTACGTCGGGCGTTCGAGCGGCTGTTGGCGATTTGGGGACTTTTTTGGCGCTCTGGGGGTTCCCGTAAAGGTCAATCTTTCTCATCGATGTTGATTAAATACATACTCATTCCACAAGAAATCGAAAATTCTCGAACGCGATTAAAATTTATCGTCATTTGTAGTTGGAGTAACGTGAAAGTTACATCATAGTACACTGGCGATGAAAATCCTCTTTGATTTGAAAAAAAAACGGGAAATATCCCCACGCGACTGGAAATTTTTTACGTCGCGGAAAAAGCATCTGTGATTTGGAAACTGTAGTAGCTCTTAACGCCTATCTAGGAGTATGCGGTACTGAATGACTTGCTGGGTCATGCTAACTTGTCAGGATATAGGTAGGTATGCGATGCTACATCATGTAGATATGTAAGTAGGTACGAAATACGCCCGGCCGAGCGATGAACGACAGATGTCGTGGAAAGAGAGTTGGTTGGGCGGGCGGGCGGATAGAGCAGCGGATTTAGCGGGCAAATTTCGTGCCTTAGATGGGCGCCCGCCGCCCTCGTGGGCCCCACCTTGCTTGCATAGATGGCAGACTTCAAGCTGGAACTTAATGTTTAAACCATAGCACTTTTAAATCATGCAGAAGATGGGAGAAGTTGGTTTTGATCTAAAAATAAATGGTGAAACTTGTAAATCTTTCTTATTTGTTGCAAAACTTTCAAAATATTATATAACTTTTATTGATCAGCCTCCACCTGGAGATTTCTGACCCCCTGACTAACACTGTGCCTGAGGTAGGTGCGCCCGCTCGCCCCCTAAATCCGTTTCACTCGCGCCGGGACCCGCATGCTTTGCCGAGTTCTATTGTATGCAGATATCAGCAGTATCGTATCTACGAACGCGGCGCCCCACCCCGCCCCCCAGCCTCATTCTCTCATTGTTAATACTCCTAATTATTTTAACAATCATCAATAATCATCGACACCAAGTTCTCCATGAAGCTAACCCTCCCCCCTGTCCTCGTTGGGACGCTGTCCCTCTCGGCCGACGTGGCCCGCGGCAGGCTCTCGGGCTCCGCTCTCCGCCCCCCCGACGGCGGCGTCGACGGCCGCCGTCGTTCCCTCATGCCGGGCGCGATGGGATCCTACGCCCCCCTGACGTGCAACGAGGGCGTCGACTGGACGGCGGAGTGCGCGGCCGGAGCGTCCCTCTCGCTCTCGTCCCTCGTCTCGGCCGCGGGCGCCGCCGACGTCGTGGAGGTCCCCTGCGGAGCATGCGCGGTCGTCGACTACGTCGCGGGGGAGATCGTGTCGATCTCCGGCCTCAACGTGATCGGTGAGCTCTCGCCCGCGTCGCCCGACCCTTCGGGTTTGTGCATGTTGGTGCATGGAATGCCTCGCTCGTGCGTCTCGTGCGTCTCGTGTGCCGGGATCGCGCTTGCTTCGCGCTCTCGGCGGGCGTGGCCATGACGAGAGTCGTGACCATGACGTCACGTCGCTGACTATGACGTCACGTCGCTGACCACATATTTGAATTATTTTTTGCTTTCGTTGCCTTTGCTCACACGAATTTATGTCTATTTGCAGGCAAGCTCCACTTCCCCACCGGCTCCAAGGTGACCATCGAGACGAACCACGTCGTCGTCCAGGGAATACTCAGCTCCGACGAGGCCGCGGCCGGGAGCGTCCTCGGCGACGACGCGAGCACCAAGGTCAAGTTCGTGCTCACCGAGGAATCGTCCGGACCGACCGACCTCGAGTTCGAGCCCCACCCGGACAACTGGTCGGCCTGCGGGGGAAACCACACGACGAGCTGCACGGAGTCCCTGGGCAGGAAGGCGTTCGCCGTCCTGGGGGGTCTCGTGGACGTGAAAGCCGTCGACGACGCCTGTCCCGCCTGGGTGAGTTTCGCCTCCTGCTCCGCGTTTGGATAAATCTCATTTTGTGCGCTGCATGAGCCAGAGGACTCATCGCCCACACCCCATTTTTCACTCACGATTCTACCTATCTCACGAACATAATTCTTCCTCTCGAATGCATCGCAGGAGCGCCTCAAGGACTACGCCGTGGAAACTGTCGACGCCCCCCTCGATCCCAACCTGCCCCAGCCCACGCCGGGCGCGCCCCCCCAGCTCATCGAGGGATGTCCCACGACCATCCTCGACCTCGACTGGAAGGTGGGCGACGCGTGGGGGCCGAGGTTCGGGGGCAGCGCCATCCAGGTCCTGCCCGTGGACCCCGCCGCGAACGATTCCGGGGACAACGCCTACATCAGCCACGCGAGGAACGCGCGCCACGAGGGACCGAAGTTCCCGACCTCCCACGCTTGCGTCGTGCCCGGGGCGGCGTACTACCTCAGCGGCAGGGCGAGGTTCCGGAGCAAGGACGGCGTCACGCCGCCGAGCTGTACCGTGGAGGGCGGGTCCAACGGCGGCTACTGCCTGGAGTAAGTTCGTCTTTCGTTTTTCCTCTTTCACTGCGGTGCAAGGCATTTCATGTCCTCTAACTAACATCGACCGAAAACCCTTTCGTCTGCTCTTTTCTGTTGGCTGATTTTAGATTCAAAAGTGAGTTTAGTTGTAGCACTCGTATGCACTCCTGATAACGCCGGAGTCACAGACCTGTCCCGTGACGACTAACAGGGATGGTAGTAGTCACAGGACTATGAACCATCCCTGTTAGCAGTCACGTGACTTTGTAGTGACTCCGTCGCAATCGGGAGTGACTTGGATGATTGAGTTCCATTGCCACTGCACTGTATGTACACCAAGGACTGACACATAATTCCCTCTATCATTTGCACCGCCACAAAAACTCAAGTCTTGAATCGCGGCGGAAACCCCAAGCTGGGAGGCCAGCCCGGGGCGGAAGCGAAGGCCATCCACGAGAACGAATGGTTCGATTTCGCCTTCGTGTTGAACTCCATGTCGGAAGAGACCATCGGCACGTCGAACCTCGACTTCTGGTTCTGGAGGCCGGAGGCCAACGTCATCATCGACATCGACTGGCTGAAGATGGACCTCGTGCCCCTCGAGGTTTACCCCCCCGACACTCCCCACGGATGCCTCGACCTCGTGTACGGCAACGGCGACGCCGAGACCTTCAACGCCCCGAACCTCGCGAATCCGTACCCTTGGACAAGCTCGAACGGGGCGAACCTCCTCCACGCCGCGCAGGAGGAGGACGCGTCAAGTCCGTCGGGCGTCAACCACTTCTACCGCCTCTATCGCTTCGGCAGCTGGTGGGGTGAGTGTTGTTGCTTCCGCTCGTTGACGAGATTTTTTCACCTTCCTAACCGCATCTGGTTTATTCTCTGCACAGGAATCTGGCACAAGCACAATGTGAGTTTTATATTCCCAGGAACCGAAAGTCTCAGGTGCTAGGAATTCTCGATACTAACACTTCTATTTCTTTATATGGTAGGGGTTCCAAACACCATGTGTCGTGGCCGGCGAGCAATACACCTGGAAGATGCGCATTCGTGTTCACAGCGATGCTGGGTACACCCAACCGTTGAACCTTCGCTTTGGCCGGAATGATGCAGGATGGAAATATTGGTACATGGGCGGTAAGCCTTGCGTTTGCTTCACACTAAGGTACCTGACCTCAGCCGTTATCTAACGTTACTTTTGCATCCACTCATCTTTTTCGTTTCACTCTCTCAACAGGCTGCGCGGTATCGAATGGCGAGTGGGTAAACTGCGAGAAGACCATCACCGCCACAGAAGAGATGGCAACCGCCTCTGGCGGCTACCAGTTCTGGACGTACCTGCACAGCCCCAGGGAAGCGGACGGGACGTATTCAACGATCGATTTCGACGACATAAGCTTCTCGCGCTACAACCCGGCGACCGAGGTCCACAGGATCTCGGTGTCCGGCGCTGCAGCGACGTGCTGGGGCGCGGGAAGCCAACTGCTGCTAACAAGCAGCACTTACGATCAAGACGACGCTCACGAGCTCAATGTCGTTGACACGGACCCGGGAGCTGGTACGATCTCCGTCGACAGCGCTATCCCCTTCACCACCACCGAGCAAGATGACCCCCAGTTCCCCGTCGAAGTGGCATGCTTGACTCGAAATTTTGTCATCGAGGGTGAACTGGACTCCACCAACAGCCTTCACGGTGGGCACTTCATCGTGGTCCACACGCCAGGCGTTCAGCAGTACATTGGAGGGATTGAATTTGTGAATCTCGGACAGCAGGGATCGCTTGGTCGGTGAGTCAAGATATACCACACATATACCACACTTTGCGGATCAGTTGTGAACGTTTCATCATCGAACCGTTATTGCTTTCATCGCTTGTTTGCGTTTAGGTACCCTCTTCATTTCCACATGTCCGGTACTGTCCAAGGTGCTATTGTGTCGAAGAATGTCATCGTAAGTCTTGTTCGCATCACAGATCCTGAAGCTGATCACTCTTCGCTCATGGCAATGTTTTTCTGTCTATTCATTAACAGCGGGAGTCCAAGCAGCGCGGTGTAGTAGTCCACGGCACTAACAACCTTACCATTTCTGATAATGTAATCTACAACATCAAGGGGTGAGAGTTGATGCTATCATACCTTCGCATGTTAGATTAATACTAATCCTGTCGACTGACTGGCCCTGATGCAAACCACACCACATACCAGCCACGGCTATTTCCTTGAAGGTACGCTTTTTGCAGTGCTGAAGCAAACCATCACATTCATGAAACCAAAAGGTATCTCACCGTGTCGCTGCTTTCTATTGACCGCAGACGGGGTCGAGCAGTACAACTCCTTCATCGGCAACCTCGCATCTGGCATCAGACCTGTAGCGACCTTGCTTAATTCCGTGAGCGGCAACATAGAAAGCGATGTAAGTGCAAGGTCGTGATCATCTCGCTCAAAGATACAGGTACAACTTGCTCTAAATCTCTCAACATCGCCATTAGAACCAACCGGGTGCATTCTGGTAAGTAAAGACCTATTCATATTGTGGTTTGATTGCTACGGCGAGTCTTCTGATGCTGAATGTTTCTCCAACATTCAAGGATGTCAAATACAATGAACTACTGGGAAGACAACGTAGTTGCCGGTAGCTCAAACCACGGTTTTTGGATCGAGCCTCAAGATGGCAACATCCGTGGTGCCTCAAAGGACATGCCGATGAATCAAGGCATTGATAGGCGGTCCCTAAATCTTCTTCACTTTGTAAACAACGACGTTCACAGGCAAGTGCAAAGCTTCTTCATCTCTGACGAGCATACGATATCATTCTACTCACAATTTCACCTCGTTTTACAACCGGGCATTTTTTTCCTTTCTACAACACAGTGTTAAGGATTTTGGAATGCGAAGCTATCCGAGCAAATGGACCCCAACCGATGAAGCACAGATTGTTAATCTCCGTTGCTACCGCAACAAGTTCGCTGGCATCTCTTTACACGATGGTAATAATGTGCGCCTCGCAGGTGGTGTGTACAAAGATAACGGGCAGAGGCAGATCTGGTCTAACCTCGCAGATGACATCGTCGTAGAGAACGTAGAGGTAAGAAACGAATGCAGGTGATGAAATCTTCTTTGCAAGTGCTAAATCCTTTCATATCTTCGTAATATTTACACAATCGAAGATTGGTGGGGTGAGCCCCGAATTTCGCGCAGCCCTCTCGAGGGCCGGTCAATCGCCACGCTGTGATAGTACATGGATGTATGGAGTCTCCTTCAGCACCACGAAGCATCTTGGTGGCTCTAATTCAGGTGAGATTATTCCTTGTCCGTTGCATTATGTTCTCTATCGTCGCTGCTCAGCATGACACTGTTGGATCACAGGAATGACATTCAACAATGTTTCCTTCAAAGACTTCGACTGCGGGGCTGACAACAAGGCAATCCAAGCCGGTGACGAGCAAGCTCGCAATGGCGACAGGTGAGTAGGAAAACAAAAGCATTTCCATATCGAGTGCCCGAACGATGTGCCTTCTTACATGCTTCTCTTCACTCTTGTTTCAGCACATATTCTGCCAAGACTACCTTCGATGGAGTTTCCTTCACCAACGTCCCAAACCAAATCACAGCATGCCTAGTTGAGTCTCAGGGGGTCATCGACCTTGCTTTTGAAGACACGACTGGTGATTTGGATCCCAGCGGAAAGTCAGTTCATGGGTTCCTTGTCAATACCATCAATGCAGGTGCGATAATTTGTTACTTATATTTTTGTCTTCCATCCCCTGTCTAAAGAACGTGCACCTGATTTTTGGCGCAGTGGCAATCGATCTGGCAGGGAACGACTGCACTGAAATTCCAGGATCTTGCCTCAGTTATTGCAAAAATGCTTGCCTCCAGACTGTAACTGTTGCTATCGACTCTCAATTCGGACACTTGGATATGGTACTGACTGATAATGGCACTGGACAGGAGACTATTTTGAGTGGAACTAACGCTGGTGACACATACACGTGAGAATACGCTTGAACAATCGTACGTTTCGAGATCGATTTGCGCAATAACCAACTATTTTGTTCCCCCCTTGACACGTTAGCCTCACAAACTCCGGGTACAGTGCTTCAGTGCCAGGCGGAATCTATGACGTAACATTCCGCAACGCTCTTGGCGAAACCATCTATCCGAACTATGCAAAATCTGGGGCTTCGGGGACCCCGCACTGCACGCAAGCTCCAACTCCAACTGTTCTCAGCATTTACAAGCCCCCTCCTGGAGGCGAGAGGTGCAACGAGTTGATCAAGAACACAGACTTCGAGAGCGGCATCGATGGCTACAATCAAGTACGTACGACGACAAAGATGCTCAAGTGACATCATCACGAAAATATCTTGCCAGAACTTTACTCATGTCGCCCTTTTTGCACCGTTTCTATTTCTGCGATTGTACAGTTCTTCACTGGCCTCGAGCACGCCATTGGCGAAGGCTTGAATGGATCAAACGCAATCAAGACTACAAGCCGCGGAGTGTGGAACGCCATGATCACGAAGTACTTGGACATGTCGTGCCTTGTTGCCGGCGATCAGTACGCCGCACGGCTCTCTTACAAGCTAATCGATTCGGAGGGGAATCCCATCGATTGCGGCACTGCGTGCCCCAAGCTAAATTTTGCGTACTACTCTGACGGGACGCTTGGCACCCAAAAGTGGGGCTCTATCGGCGGGGCTTCCTCGTTCACAATCGGGCAATGGAACACAATCGAAGGAACTTTCACTGTCACCGAAGCGATTGCAACCGCGGTCAATGTTCACATGGCATTGTATGATTCGGGGAACATGTTTACAGGGCAGTATATTGTGGATGATTTCACCTTGACAAAGATGGTTTTTTAACCGGTGAATCACAATAACTGAAGTAAGATACTTCCGATGGGGAAGGGAAAAAGGGAGCTCTGGTAGATCCCAGTGGTATGGCATTTACATCTAGCAGACTGGACCCCCCCTGCCTACCAAATGTTAGGATTTGCCAAATTTTCCCCGAAGCTCTTAACTGCTGGACCAGATGGTTGAAGTTGACTCACCACGTGACGTGGTGCATAATTTTTGGGATATTATTCGATAGTAAAAATGAGCCATTAGAGTGCTCATAATTTCCATAAAATCTGAGTTTACACGAGCTGTTCTGTGCCTGCTTGCTTTAGTTGGCAGAGCGGTACAAAACTAGTTATTTTATTTCCCCCCTCGGATTCGGAATACCATCCCAAAAAAGTGTACCGCTAACATTTTATCCAAAGTTTCTCTATGTATTAGGACGCTGAGTTCGGAGACTACTTGAGATAAATCAGATAAGAAAGGACACCACGAAGGGTTGGGAAATGATCAACACACATTGCAATGCCAGCAATGATGTTGAACTCTCGAACCCATCAGATGCGTCCTAAGAATACTTAATGAACAAGGATCGCAATGTAATACAGTGTTGAGTTTTCAAAGCACACATTTTGAAAATCCATCCAACCATAGATGATATGACTTACGGCCAGATCACACCCTTGTGATAAAGACATCAATTGGATGCAAAAAGATAGTGGTTTCCTTGGCAGTTCATGAAACAATAGTGACCTTTGTTGGGGACGACCATATCCGAGAAAATGATTTTAGCTAAAAGGGTGCCAAGATTGATCCACTCCTGAAGATTTACCCGTACTCCAGTCACATGTACGTCACAAACAATGACCTGAAAAAAGGACGTGGCAAAGAATCACTGTGAAAATGTACCATGTCAAGTTGAAGGGACGAAAACAACGGCAGTGAAATAATAGGTAAGGCAGGAAAGAGTGGAAACATCCATTGAT
This sequence comes from Thalassiosira exigua, assembly GCA_036939895.1. Lineage (NCBI taxonomy): Eukaryota > Bacillariophyta > Thalassiosirophyceae > Thalassiosirales > Thalassiosiraceae > Thalassiosira > Thalassiosira exigua. The sequence continues at coordinate 9,527 of JALLPA010001159.1, forward strand.
GATGATGAATGGGTCTAACTTGAGCATGTCTTTGATCCTCTAAAAGGAGTTCTTCAGGAGTTCAAACTAATGCCTCAAATCTCCCCGGATACTGTCAATACCTTTTCAATTGGAGGAGAACTGAAAGTACTTGTGAGAAATGTACGCATCACCCAGATCCTGAGAATTCAAACATTGAAACCACCGGGTGCAAGTTACAATGGAAGTCCAACGATATATTGATTGTGGACTATTGGAGTTATGGCTTTGCAAATTGTAGGAAGACAGCTGACAAGCACCGCAGCCCTAAGAGGAGAGATCTAGTTAGCGATTTCTGACGAGACGCAAGCAATAAGATTTCCGCAATAATCTAAAAATCTTCGGCAGAGTTCGGTCGCTTCCGGCAACCAACCCATCACTCGACGTGCAATAACGCAAAGACGTTGTGCAAGCGTAGCACAAGTAGGGATTCTGACGTGAGAGGTCGTCGCAACCGTCATTGGATATTTCGTCCAGATTGACCAACAGACGCCCAAAGCACGACAAAGCTAGTGAGTCGGATATTCCGCCGGAAAGGCAAAATCATCATTCTTCCTTTTTTCGGCTCATCGAAAAGTGGACTTGCTATCAATGGCCTAGCTTCCCGCGGCAAAAGCAACGTAAAAAATGATTGACCCTCCCACCCTCCCTTCGGTAGATAGTGCATGCATTGTCCGTTCAAGGAAAATATTTCCGTTTTGGAAAGGCTTTGTTTTTCCTTGCTTGGGCTAAGTTGAGGCCATTTTTGTCGAAGCGTCAAAAAGTTCAAATTTTGCAGAATTTGCATTTGTACTATTTAAAACTATTTAGACAAAATTGACAAACAATTTGTTCCTTTTTGGTGCATGTAATTAGCTCAAAATTCCTCCCCTACAGTGGACCAGGTCGAAGCCAAAGGGGCACCGAGGAAATATCTTTTTTTCTAGATTTATGACGTGCTGTTGAGAATAAAACATTGCCAAAGATTTAATTTTGTAAAGAGTTGGATATCGAATGTCCATTCAAGTGGCAGAAACCCTTCTGAAATTGGAAGCTGAAGTGTCCGGAAAAGTGCATCCTAGAGAAAAGGAATCTCGATGAACAGACCCTTAACATAACTCACGACAATTGTGGTGCATCCATGGTACCAAAACTTGTCGCTGGTGTGTCACAGTTGTAAAATCAAGTGGTCTTGGCCGCTTGCAGATGAGAGAAGGGCAGAGTGATGGGGACATGGGACGATGATGAGAAGAAAGGCCCCGTTGGGTATTGTTGAGAAGCAACTCTAAGCTTTTTGCAATGACCCCTTTATCATATTCCTGTGTTGGCTATTGTGAGCGACAAACGTGTGGTTGGCATAAAAACAAAGCCAAGATACAGAGGGATATATTGCAGAGGTATGTAAGGAATATTTGGTTGTGGCAGGATGGGCGGATGGCCGTTTTCATTGCAGTTCACCACGGCCAAGACTGGATTCAAATTGTTGGGGTGGCGTAATGGCTGGCGTGATCGTGGTCCCCGCTTTTTGTTTGTGGCTTGTACGAGTATTAAGCTAAAATGAAATTATGACTACAAGGAAGAACAATAAATTGTGTTACATATTTTTATGGATCGCATGCGCTGGAATCCAAAACTACACAACGAAAAAATACCAGTTATCGTTATGAATTTAGGGATAGCAATCCAATATTTTTCATGGTGAAAGAATGGATTCTGTAATGAAGCATTATTTGGGCGATGAAAATTATTTCTGTCGTAATATCAGCTATCTGTTCCGCGTATTCGCATTCGGCTGAGTTGTTTGAGCGCTAAATATCCTTTCTTAACAAAGTTTTGAAATGACTGCTAACATCACTTGGATCATTGGAGGATGAAAATTATTTCCGTCATAATATCAGCTATCTGTTCTGTGTATTCCTATTCGGCTGAGTTGTTGTAGCACTAAATATACTTTCTTAACGAAGTTTAGAAAGGACTGGCAATATCGTTTGGATGACAGATGGTGTCTTGGGTATGTCCATGGAGCGCATACTCAACTGACATATTGCTTCATTGCAGTTAACTACTCATAGCTGGTTCCACTTGTGTGGTGGTGGTGATGATGATGTTAAGAGAGAGCAAGAGGGAGAGAGGGAGAGGGGGGGGGGGGGGGGGGGGGGGGGC
>JALLPA010001160.1:0-11679 GCA_036939895.1 Thalassiosira exigua
GCTCTCTAAATATTTTTTCTCCCAGATTTTGCGCCAAATTGTCAAGTTGACTCTACTTATTCTATTAAAAGGTGGAATTTCGTACTATTCCAGACGAGATTACCGAGTATCCAAATCGTCTGCTAGCCCCAAAACCGCGGGTTCGCCACCTCCAACGCCAACGGAAAGACGCCCCGCCCCGCCCGGCCGCGCCTCGACCCCCGACCCCGACTCAAACTGACCGGAGGCGGAGGACAACGACGAACCTCAAGGCGAATAAAAGGTCGAGGCGGCCATCCGATCCGAGCCGGACCAAGCACTGTTACGATTGGCATCAGCGGCATCGGCACCATGACGGAGACTTCTAGCGCGGCCGGAAGTTGCCTGCCGTCCCACCAAGAAGATGCGAGGGGCGGGTTTCAACCCGTCGACAACTACGATGCTTGTTCGGAGGGCGCAGAGGTCGAGGAGGAGGAGGAGGAGGAGACTTCCTTGTCGTTGAACGAGCTCATGTACTCGGCCCATTCATTTCATGTGATTTCCCTTCCAGGTGAGGGTCCTACTGGTCGTTGGTTGAGGCTTGCGTGAACACTCACCCCAACGATGCTTCGTTCCACTCAGTCTCCATCACAATGGTCCTCGCCGCGCTTGCGGTGACTTATGTGAACACACCTGAAACCATCCAACAGGGCGAAGCTCTTATGTCTCAAGCTTACCATGGTAAGTCGATTTCACTCCTTCCCACAATTTCTCTTCCTTTTTGATGGATCTTCTTGACCTCTTTTCCCCACTGCCCACATTGCACGTGGCATAAAGTCTGGAAGGTTGGAGAGGACGCTTCTACGTCGAAAAAAGTGGCCCTCGACTTTGCCAATAGCCTGGTCATCGTCACTGTCATTGGAACCATGACGTTTGGGATCGTACTTCTCTACAAATACCGCTGCATGAAAGTGCTCATTGGTACGAAGCCAATTATGGGTGTCATCGATTCCCATCAACGCTAACTTTCACTCACAGGCTTGTCCTCTCGTGTCCAGGCTACATGATGTTCTCGTCTATGACCCTGTTGGGAGTTCTCGGGGCAGAACTTTTTGCAGTCGCCATAGAGAAATATCGTATCCCTATTGATTGGTTCACATTCGTGTTTGGGTTGTACAACTTTGCTGTTGTGGGAGTTACTGCAATCTTTTATCAGAATGGTACGAAAGTGTTTAGGCGCGAGGGACTTTTTTCCCCATTCACTTAAAGTTCGCACTTACTTTGACATGTCATCTCTTTTCATTGTTCGACAGGGATTCCCCCGTATATTACTCAAGGTTATCTGATATGTTCATCGGTCATTATCTCATGGCAGTTATCTCATTTTGATACCATTTCTACGTGGACTCTTCTCATTATGTTGGGAATCTATGACCTTTGTGCAGTACTGACACCCTGTGGACCTCTGAGGTATTTGGTGAATTTGATGTCAGAGGAAGACTCTCCAGATATGCCTGGCTTGCTGTACGAAGCCGAAATCCCACAGGGCTTGAAACGTCCCGTCATGTCTGGGAGACACACGAGTGGGAGAGATGAGGGAACGGATGAAGGACGAGATGATGGATCCAATTCACCACCATCATCTATGTCTGCAGAAAGATACCAACAACCAACAGTTGAGAGCTCTGAAAGTTCCGATAATGCTGCTCCTGGGCGCATTCCAGCCACGGCTTCATCAGGCAGTTCTGGGTATAGCTCATCGTCTGGCGATGTAGAAATGTCAGAGTCTATGGGAAATGATAGGGAGGAAAGCTCGAACGTTGAGGTCACTGAAGAAAGTTCGACAACAAGAACAAACGGAGTGAACTCAGCTGATGCAGCTCCTGAAGGACCAGCGCCAACTGTTGTGGTCCCGTTCGCTGTAGCCAAACTTTATCGGCTACCTTTAACGTCCCCTCCGCCATTTGCAAATAAAAGGACAGGCAGTGGCGTTGGCAATCAGCAGAACTCTGGCATATCCACATCACCTCTCCTACAATCTGACAGTGTTCCCGAAGATGATGACTCCCCTACGAACTCTGCTGATGAGACGACTGCAGCTTCGCCATATGTCATTCCTGATAGTGACTATACCCCAGGTGAGTCCGAAAGTCATGCGAGGGAGTTCACTGTTATGATTTTGCATCCTAACATTGCCCACTTGCCTCAATCCAGCGCACATGCGTACTGAAGTAGAAGCAATCCTCCCACGAAATGGGGCAAAAATTGTGAAGCAACCACGGCGCAGACTGCGAGGTGAAAAAGAGGATAGATATGCGATTTATGGTGCTGGTGGCAACCTTAAGCGCACACTTTTTGTGGACCGCAAAAACGGGAAAGTGTACGAGGATGTCCAAGATGATGACGATGATAGCGAACACGGCGGTCGTTTTAGCAATACCATCAAGCTGGGGCTCGTGAGTTGCTTCAATCTCTTTTTGCGTGACCACTTTTGGATCATCATCTTCTGACCTGTCCTTTATTTCAGGGCGACTTCATTTTCTACTCAGTTCTTGTTGCGAAATCTGCACAGTACAGCTTTCCATGTTTCATATCATCGTTTTTGGTTATTCTGGCTGGCTTAGGAGGTACTCTGGTTCTCCTGGCAGTTTACAAGCATGCTCTTCCAGCATTGCCCATTTCAATCTTCCTTGCTGTGGGTTTCTATGTATTGGTAAGGTTCATAGTACAACCCTGGATCCACATAGTGATGAGTGCCCCGTTTTATGTTTGAGTTGACAGGCTGTTGCTGACCAAAGAGAAGTCAACCTACTAGAGCCACTTCCTAATAAACACGAATAATTGCTGCTTTCATCTATGCTGTAGTATGAATTCCCTAAACTCTTCTTCAACGCCAAATTCTTTACAAAGTGCGCCCAGCTTACCCATGTCCTCTAATTCCTCGAAACACTCAGGCAGCTGTCTCTTCTCAATGATTGTCTCGCCTCTGACATGATGACCCCAATTGCGACCGAAACCACCTGGTCGACTTTTATTCCCCTTAATCCAACTGACAAAAGAATCACAAGAATTGGCATTTCCTTCTACAACGACAACGCCTGGATAACCGCCCTTCAAGAACCCTCCAAGCTTTAAAGTTTGCGCCTCACTAACAATTTGCTTTAGTCTGGTGGAATTGGTGATGTGGTGGACCCAAATCCAACGGCGACCAATTGATTCTGTTCTATTGACACACCCGTCTCCTCTGCACTCCTTATCTGTATCTAAGACACGGTCCCAATCCTCCATCGCGACGCGGCATTTATTCATTATTTCCATCAAAACCTCTGAGCCAAGCAACTCTTTTGCTAGAGAGCGCAGAGTGGTGGACAGTTCGTCTAACTGACGCCTTGAATAATTATTGGGCACGGATAGTACTGTCACTTCTGCATTGACGAAAGATGGATATCCAGGTGGCAAACCAATTCGGAGTCGGGCGCAACCACTAGAGCCACCATTGCAATGAATGATTGCCTCAACATCCAGCCGTGGCACATCAAATGATTCAGTACAATCATCTCTGCATTCGATGACCGTTCGAGCTCGTTCGAACGCCTCGGGAGTTGTTACCACAAACTCGGCTTCGTGGCTTTCGTCGGAGAAGTGATGGCAAAAGATGCCAAGCATGGCCTCTATTTCAAGGAGAGCACGCTCCAATTCATCCATATTCTCGCCGACTCCACCCATACGAAGCTATGTGAGCCAGGCGTTGTACATACTTATTATGCATAGGGGGCGGCGATCCTCCCTTCGTTGCCTTCTTCGCTCGTCCCTTGCTGGCCCTCGTCCTGCCCTCCGCTTCCGTCCAGCTCCGTCCGTCCAGGTCCGTCCCTCGCTCGCCGCTCGTGGCCTCGGCCTGCCCTTGCCTCCTCGGACCTCCTAGCCGGTAGGGATTAACTATTAGTGGACGAGTGGGCGCGCCCACTAAATCTTGTTTCCTTCGTCGGCGGCTGGTCGCGGCTCCCGCCAATAATTATGACCAATTTAGACCGATTTAGTCCGATTTAGACCGCCCACGCGCCAAAAGAGCCCCCTCTAGGCATCTCCAGTATACATTTCTACGTAGGAATACGTAGAGTGCCCACCAAATGAGGTGGGCAAAAGTGTGGGCAGAGCCCACTTAATCTGGCGAACTCGCCCACTAATAGTTAATCCCTACTAGCCGGCCAGTATTGTACCTCTAGAGGTACGGGCTTCTCTACTTTAGGTAGGTACATAGGGCTGTTCAGACAAACTACGTCGAAATCGCTGAAATACCATGTAAAATACTCATTTGAGAACCACGTATTCCTAAGTGGAAAACATACCAGAATATGTCCGGCATTTCTGCTCTTTACTTCCAGGTGGAAGGCGCTCCTGACCACACGCTTTTTCTATCGGTTAGCTGCGGCTTTTGCAAAAACCACACATTCAAGTATTATTTCGAACTTTGACGTCATTTTTCACAATGAGGATAACACTTTCAGATGAAATGCCCAGCACCATCAAATTCCTCATCAAATTATGCGGGGATTCCAATCCATCATCGGACTCTCTAGACTACCTTCGTCCGGTAGCAAACGCCTTCCCCGGCCATCTCGCCAAAGCAATGGCGCTCTCTCTTGGCGGAGATGCTGGCGACGGCGGCATCGGAGACGCTGTGGATGGTGGTATCCCGCCTGCTGGATCGGACCCCTCCTCGGAGACCCCAAATGGTCCCAAAACCAGTGACAACAATCATACCGGCGGAATCACATCCCGAAAGTCTCCCCCGGATTTCACGGCTAACCCTGAAGCGGAATATCAGCCGGTCGCATGGAAGGGAACACAGATCTTCCGCGGCCATCCCAGCGAGAAACATAGCATGGTCCCTATTGCCCAGCGTTTTGCCTAAGCTCAGAATACGGCTTTGGCCGCCGCAAACAACCTTCCCAGAGGTGACGAAACAGCTGCCTCACAAGCTTACTCAACCACCGTCCCCGCTGCTATGCAACCCCCACTTGGAGGCGAACTGCCAGAGTCAACTTCTCTTACGGTCGCCGAATCCACTTCTCGCACTGCTGGTCAGGAGCACCCTGTCGGCGCACAGGACACCGCACTGCCAGAGTCAACTTCTCTTACGGTCGCCGAATCCACTTCTTGTACTGCTGGCCCGGAGCCCCCTCGACGCACAGGACACCACACTGCCAGAGTCAACTTCTCTTACGGTCGCCGGATCCACTTCTCATACTGCTGGCCCGGATCACCCTGTCGGCACGTAGGACACATCCACCGTCGTCCTGAAACAAGACATCCTTTTCCCTGGAACATCCAATCACGCAAAAGCTCATCCAAGAAACAATCCTCTCCTTGCGCCTGTCCATGAGGTTCATCCTAAACATTCAGAGAGGCTAAGTCTCAGACAGGGGGACTTAGAATCCTTGACGGGAACCTGGTTGACCAGCTACTGGCTCGGGGTTGACGCTTTATCTACATTGGAAAGAAGGAGGATGATATGAAGATTATTCCCGTGACCAGGCCATCGAGAAGGTCTTAACTCGTCTTCGTCAGCGCATTGCAGACGAGAAGAAAGCAAGAGCATTGGCAGCCAAAAAAGGGCAGTCGTACACACCTCTGGGTGTAAATCGAATATGCCCATGACTTGGTTTCTGATCATAATTCATTCGCAGCTTACAACAACTTGCCCAAGCCCCCCTCCGTTTCCATCTTAAATGATAACGGCAGCCCTGTGGAGATCTACGCATGTGTCATGGAAGTGCCGTGGGTAGATGGCGTCGTTGTCATCCGCAACACCAATGACGCGAACCCTACTCCTGGCACTCAATGGTACAAGGGTCACATCCGCGAGGAAACACCCTGATTTGAAGCCACCACTGATCCTACCTTCCGAAAATCACTTGTCCATGGCTTGTATCAAGAGATTGAGGCACGTAAGTCTCGTTTCTTTTTGGAAGGAGAGAACAGTGTCTCCCTGGATTGTATGGTCAAAACTAAGGTGATGAAGTGGATTCAGCGCCATCTTATCGGACGCAAACACGGCAATGCCAATCTCGGACGCCATCCCAAATACCAGGCAACAAGGAAGGCAAAGAGGGCTGAACGCGCGGCCGAGCGGAAGAGGAAGAAGGCTGCAGCTGCAGAGAAATGTCTCGATCGGAAGGCTGTTGAGGTCAACACGGAGGAAGTCGATCCCCCTTTGGAGAAGGTGTCTGGGGAGCAAAGTGAAGCTGTCCGCAAGAGGATGGACAACAATGTCGGCCGGGTTGTCAAATCAAAGTGGAGAAAGCAACACCATAATCGGAGGGAACAGTTGTTGGAGGCAGTGTGCTTGTAGGATGAGTTCATGGATATGAACGACAACCATTCCTCTTCTGCGGAAGAGGCCACGCTGAAAGAGTGGCATCCACTTGAAGAGAAGCAGATTTTGCAAAAACAGAGGAAGGAACAAGTGAAGGCATCAGAGCGGGACCACTATTGTAAGCTTGATAGTTTGGATGTCCAATTTTCTTCAGACGAAAGCAGTTCCACGTCATGTGTTTCCAGCCAAGATGATGGCAACTGCAATCCTGACCCTGCTTGTCAATCTTCCTCTAACCACGAAACTCTCTAATTGGATGAAAACAATGACACGGACTAGGGACAGGAGCTTTCATCTACCACGGAAACATTAGGCAACTTAATAACCATTGTAAGTGGCAAACTCTATTGAATGGTTTCGCATGATATTGTTTTATATATTATTTCTACATGCCAGAGGTGGAAAAGGAGTGGGAGGGAAAGAAGTGGGCACTGTTGTGATCATTAGAGCAGGTTGGCTTGGCTGATCTTTGCTCATGACACAACTTTGTCCACGACTTGTCCCCTTCCCCTCACACACTCTTATCTGACACCATTTTTTGGACTCGTCATCCATTTTCAATACAGTTAAGATAATGTCACGAGATCATCTGGCTCCTGCTATCAATGTGCAGGCATTTCCTGAGCAATTATCCAAAGATATCAAGTACCGACCAATCCAAACAATGACCGCAAACCCCATTTGGCCTAGAATCCTGTCAAGGTTCAACCGACTACGTAGTAATGTCAGACGCAGACGCAAACCTACAATGACGAAGCCACTGATCGTGGTCAAGGTGACACGCTCGAGTCACCGTTATTCTTTTCCGGGCTCACACTACTACGCCACAACATGGGAGTCCAGCTGCCAGCTACCAGAGTCACACATACCAGGTGGGCATGTTCAAGACATTAGGCGTTTTAGTGAGTATGACTCAATGAAGGAACAACACCTTGCTCTATACGACCAGTAATCCAAGTAGTTTATTGCTGGAAAAATCTTGGGAAATATACCTGCAGAGGCAGGGGGGGGGGAGGAGCGATGGGACCACCGCCGGTCCTGGATCCCAGAAGCCTTCTTACACAAGCCCTTTGTCCATCGTGGAGCAAAGCATCAAGGACAGTGCACACCTTACATTCACGATGGTTTCGGCAAGGACCCGAAGTCATCTGGTGTGAACAGTAGGTACACCTTCAAGCCGAGGACCCCTGAGGAAGTCAAGCAGCGGTTACTTCAAAATTTCTCCGACATGGTCTCCGCCATGGAGCAGGCAGCTGGAAATATCACCAGTCAACTTCCAGAGTGGGGACACTTCATCAAGGTCAAAGAGACCCTTGATGTACCGACGGTCTTGGACAAGGACATAGCCCTCGCTACTCAGTTTGCTATTGGGGAAAATTACTGGAGCCCAGGTCACACTGACATAGATTATTTTTTCACGGTGCTATCAGTTCTATCAGCGGATGAAGGCCACCATAAAGAGGTGATCACTATTTCTGCCACCCAGAGTATGACATCAAGGTACCTCTATCATCAGGCGACATAGTCATCTTCAATCCGCTGATTTATCATTCCTGCAGCAATCCCAATCCCAAGTACAAAAATACATACATATTTTCATCATACGTCTCTCAGAAGACAGTTATGACCGCGGGCATTGGCAAAGGGTACAGCTAGGTTGTCATCAACTTCATTTTCAAAAAAACATTTATTATTTCTTGACCAGACTTGTGATCTTATGTTTTTCGTTTAGCGGTTCTTTTGTTGCTCACCTGCCACCGGCGACCGGTCTATTGGGAAGGCATACGTAGGGAAGAGGGTGAAGCAGGCTGGACTCTACAGCAAATCCGACAAGTGGAACCTTCTCTTGGCGATATCGGGAGATCCCGACGGCAGGCGGTGGAGAGACCTTTGGACTGGGGAGGGCACAACGGGCATCCGGATGATAAACTTTATCAGAAGGATCATCAACAACATTGGACCGGGCACAGCTCAGAGGCGGCGCTGCTTCATCATGGATAATCTAAGGTAAATGCAACAGACCATCTTCTCTTTTTGTCGACTGTACTTCTTGTTGGATTTCTCACAAACTACTCTACTCCTTTGCTTCAGCTCCCACCATAACATTCAGATGGCTGTCATCATTCTTGCTTACGATAGCCCTGTTCAGAAAAAAAACCTTTTTAGTATTTTGGGCTCTGAAATGGCCCAAAATATCAAGCAAAATATCAACTAAAATACGAATTTTGGTGTAGTAAAAGCGTACGTGTGCTCAGGAGAACCTTCCACCTGGAAGTAAATAGCAGAAATGCCGGACACACGCTGGTATATTTTTCACGTATGTACTTATGACTAAGATTAGTATTTTACATGGTATTTCAGTGATTTGGACTTCTTAGTTTTTCTCAGCCCTACCAAGCCTATTTCTGACCGACGACGCACGGCAACGACAACAACCTCGTCGCCCGTCGTCAGGGGCCGGGTCCTTCCAACCTCTTCCAACCCCGTCCCATCCCACCACGGGTGCATATCGCAATAGAAACGACAGGAATGAGGATTGCGGTCATTTTAGCTACGTTATTCTCCGCCGCACCGGCTGTGACGGGCTTTATGGGCAATGGCTTGAGGTTCGGGAGCCTGGCAATCCAGTCTCGACCGGGAAGGTCGCGATCGAAACTGATGGCTGAAATCCTTGGTGGAGGCATGGGCAATCACCATGATTCTAATTCAATATTGGTCCCTACCAGAAGGAATATCATTGGCCAAACTTGTCGCTCAGCCGCTGCTATTGCTGCGGTGGCGTTAGTTTCTAGCCCCACAATTTCCAACGCTGACATAGAGGGAGTCGTTACAATCCCTCAATCGACTGCACCGCCAGAATCCAGCTCCTCTGACGTAGATGGGAAATCGGTTACTGTTTTCAAGACGAAATCTGGTCTCCAATACATTGATGTGGCGCAAGGGGAAGGTTCCAGCCCGCAATATGGAAATTTTGTCACGATCGCCTACAAGGCGTACATCAAGCTTCCCGATGTACAGGGGAAGGTTTCCAAACTTGATGAGTTCGACTCAGATCGTGCATATCTCATCAAGCATGGCAACGGGCGCACTGTTCCTGGTCTAGACGAGGGCTTGCACACAATGAAGGTGGGAGGGAAGAGGCGAATAATCGTGCCGCCGAAATTGGGATATGTGGCCAGTGGTTTAGGCGTGAGTGCTTTTGAAGTAATTATTACACATGCAACATTTCTCTGATTATATGGGTCATTAATGATTTCCCTATTAGCCCATTCCCGTTGGACCTTATGGACGCTGGAAGCTAAATCGGTTGATAGATCGTATGGTTGAAGTGAGAGGAGGCAATGTAATCTTTGATGTGGAGATGGATGGCATTTTGGAAGACGAGGCCGATCAGGGGTACTACAGTGATGAGAGCTTGAGTCCGGAAGATTTCAACACTCTCCGGCAAAATATCGAATCCAGTCAGCAGGCTGAACGGGCTGAAAAAATGTCTTAGTGTTTTCAGCGATTGGCTGAAAGTTGGGAGTGGGAGGCCTTGGTGACGAGCCCCCACTGGATTCCAACATTCCCCACTGTTCAGCATCCCAAACCCTGCGTGTTGGTCAGTTCAGCGAAACAGAAATTTGACTGTGGATTCAAAGACCCAGTGCTTATGTGAATAAGCATATGGGGTTCCTTCTAGCAGAAACTTAAGTTCTTCATCCTACAGTTGCGTCCATTTGTAGCAAACCTTATACCATACCCTCCTTCCCAATCATGGCTACAACCTCGCTCTTCGGCGATTAGATCAAATAACATCGAAATACTTCGCACATACATAGAGGACAACCCATCTTATGTTGACCTCAACTTGGTTGCAAGTAATCACTGACAGACTACTGAATTGGCTGCCTGATCTAAACGGATAAAGTACACTGTGCCGTCGGCATTCTTATGTGAAAGCTGTGTTTTGTGACGCGAATTCAGGCATCATGAAATCATTGCTAAGTACCCCATTTGTTTCTGTCAAAAAGCACAGTGATTTTCAACGAAAAACGATGGACTTATGAAAAAAACTCAGTTCGATTTTGGTAGAGACAGGTATACAGGCATGACTCAAGACTATGTTGCTGTTCATGACCATCTTGCTATGGTCAATCTAACTTTCCTCCACTCAGAATCTAACATGAATCCACATAACTACCCTAAAAGAGCTATTGTATGGGAGGGTCTCACTTCCGAATAAACTGTAATCAATTTGAGTCCCAAGTAATGCATATGTAGGTCATACGATAACGTCAAACTTATTTTAGACTCATATTGGAGATCTCAACTTTGATCTTACATGTGACATTGCTTAGATGAGTGTTTTCTGAACAACTGATTCTTGAAGGCCATCGCGTGCAAAATATCATCACATCATAACCCTTTCACAAAATCCGAGGGATAAACTTTCGTCATCAACAATAATGAGATGCCAACCCTTAATTGTAGTAGGAGGAAAGTGCTTTCTTGTAATGTAGCATGTCATATCTGGTTATCTAGATATAGGTGACCGATTTGAAACAATAGACAACAAATGGAAAATATGGTAAGTTTCTCTAACAGTAGCTGTGTTATTTCTTTGTCAATGTAAATCACTCTTTGTTACACCAAAAGAGGAAGAGGCGGCTAGGGTGTCGAAAAACAAAGCAATGACCTTGGACGGGAAGTTTTCAAAATGTTGCTATAACTAGAGAGTAGTTAGGCTAAGTAGGATGAGGTCATTGGCGATGGCAATATGTTCACTCCTCATCGCCTATTGGAGGTACTTGATCACACCAGGAGTTCTTAGATACCAACCCAACCCTGGAGGGACGTGCGCTTCTTCCGCACTGGGGTCACCAACGTCACCTTCACAACCCTGTCAAAGTCGCCACTTTGTTCGCTGCACATTTTCACTCTCTCAGATTGGTTTTGATCATGTGTGGATCAGCTTTATTCAAAATAACTAGATGACAACGCGCCGCTGCCCAGCAGATAAAGGGTCCTTTCAAATCCTGTCAATTCACTCTATGAAGTAGGTACAAACTCAAAAGGATTGAGTATTGTATCATAACAATCATGGTGGTCGTGCTTTGTCCTTGGGGGGACTCCGCTCCCCCCTCTCCCCCCGTCAATAGTAGAGAAAATAATCTTTCTACGAAGCTTGCAGCGACAGGCTGGCGAAAGAGTTTTGTTTCAAGTAAGCGATACATCTTTGGTACTGTCTAAGAGATGTGGTGTTCGCTGTTCTATCTTGGCGGTGAAACTTCGAATACGTTCCCAGATGTATGCGTAGATTATCGATATGTTTTCTTCGCCCATGTATCGCTAGAGACGTCAAA
>JALLPA010001161.1:0-11679 GCA_036939895.1 Thalassiosira exigua
GCCGCTGCTGCTGACAATGATTCCGCCGCCAGGGCGGCGCTCCTCCGGAGGCGCGCGAGGCTCTCTGCTGCCAATAACCGCGCCATGGCGTTTTCCCGTGGCCGAACGAGTTCCGTCGTATGAGACCGCCAAGTCCGCCGTCGTCCCGCAGAGCCCGCCACCGCCTCCGCCGAGCCCGCTGTCGTCCTGTGGAGCCCGCTGAGCCCGCCGCCGCCTCTGCCGAGTCCACCGTCGTCCCGCGCAGCGCGCCTCTGCCTCCATCGAGCCCACGGTCCCGCGGAGCCCGCTGAGCCTGCCGCCGCCTCCGCTCCCGCTGAGCCAGCCGTCGTCCAGCGGAGCCCTCCCAGCCCTCGGCGTCCTGCGGAGTCCGCCCAGCCCCGCCTAGCCCTCCACCGAGTCCTCCGTCCTCCCGCGGAACCCTCCGCGGCACTTTGCTTAGCCCTCCGCCGTCCTTCCCTGCCGTTGCCGTCGTCCCACAGAGACTGCCGTCGCCTCTGCCTCTGCCCAGTCCGCTGTCGTCGTGTGGAGCCCGCTGAGCCAGCCGCGTTCTTTGCCGAGCCTGTCGTCGTTTCTATGAGCGCGCTGGGCCCGCCGCTGTCGTCCAGCGGAGCCCATTGAGCCCGCCCAGCCAGCAGCCTCCTCTGCCCCCTCCACAAAGCCCAACGTTGCACTGTGGATCTGTTCAGATGCACCACAGCCACCAATATACAAAGTGAGTACACTGCCATCATCTTTCTCTTCACTTCCCAACGAATCAATAACTTACCTCAATATCATGCATTCTTCTCTCAGTAATTCTAATGCTCCAATTTCTCAAGCTACCTGTTGATTGATTTTTCATTCCATTCCAGCGGAGACTTCGCGTGCCTTTGCCGAGCTGTCCATCAGAGATTGTCTAGTACTTTTTCCATCAAGAAACAGTTGCAAAAGAACCAAAGGAGTTTCCCTGCTCTTGGTTGGCGGTGTTTCGTGATGGATAAGTTAAGGATTTTCGAAGATGCGACTTGCAAAGCTGGGAACCTTTTGGAGAGCAAGATCACCCTATCCTGCACATGATTGTATACCTATGCATCTCTTCTTCCACCTCTCTCTCATCTACTTTCATTCAAAATAAAGTGATATGGACTATTGACGTTGACGGCCTTTCCAGAGTCCTTCTACCCGTACCTTAACACTACCCCCCTGACAGTCCCACCTGGAATAGTCCTTCCACCTGTACATTTGAGAGGACTCAATTCATAGCCCACAGAAGATAATTCCCATATCATATACACTTGAAGAAATCACTTCATATCATATCATATCATATCATATCATATCACATTTCGGACCTTCTCATAATTTTCATCAATAATGTTAAATTCAATTGTCATGACTCATCTGTTGTCTCTATGGCTAACACAATCATGCTTTGTTTTTAGGTATCAGAATGGATCAGTGTACCTGCACATGATTGTTCGACAAAGAGCCTGATGAGAATTTTCTCTCATGGTCTCTCCTAAACGGGAAATTCCCTCATGTCACCAGCCCAGTGCCCGCTCTGGAGCACTCTGCTCCCAGAGTGACCCCAGAGAGGACGAAGAAGCCGCCTGTCACCCAACAGAAGGCCCAGTGGCCAAGGTTGTTGAATGGTGGAATTTCTGACGAGGACAAGGATCCAGTGGCAATTGCAGTTAAGTTGGGAGAGGAAGAAGATGAAGGCAATGGGTGTGTTAACACTCCAGTGGCCAACAAGAGGGTGGTTAAGAAGAGACCTACTGAAAAAAGCTTTTTCGATCCTGATTCTGTCAAAGAATACTAAACCTATAGTAGTGACCCGCAGACTTGGCTGCAGTCCACACTCTTTAAAAAGGCTAGAAGAGACTTGCCCAGTAGCTCTAATTCATCGCCTTAGTTGTTATGCTCGAGAGGTGATGAGAAATTATGAGCTCCAGTTGCTCTCGCATTTGAAGGTTGCACAATCTGCAACGAAGAGCAACGAAGATTGGGCAAGCAAGATTAGCAAGATTCACGTGCACTCATGCGTGTGTGAATCTGTGACCACTGACTCGTGCACAACGATTGAGTAACAATCATCAAAGAAGACTAATCTGAAACAAAAAGCGAAGCTGAAAATGAAGACAAATTAGTTTTTGTTCGAGACAAGAACAGGGAGGAAGACTCAGACCCATTGTGGGAACTCCTCTCATCAAAAGGACCAGGCTTTCTCCCAGTCCTCCTGAGTACATCCAGCCTCGGATTCTCTGCAAGACAATTGCTCGATTGCTTATGAAGGATGCATTCGGAGAATGAGGATATTGTGACAAAGTGCTTGATGTCCAGGTGCCATGTTGTTTGTTACAAACATTTCTGGTGGTAGCTGGGTAACAAACCATTTTGGTGGGCTGGTGGTTACTATTTTGTTTTTGCGGTAGCAATAATATTTCATTTCATCATCAATTTTCTTCCCACTCAAAGTGAGTCTTGTTGTGACATTATTCAGAGGAATCATTTTTGACTGACTTGTCGCTTGTTGGAATTGAAACATTTATTACGATTTGCAGGGGTATGAGTGCTACAGATGACACGATTCACGTGATAGACTTGCAGGGATCGCTTCTAGGATGGATAAAATTTCTTGGCATGCAATCCTAGTGATATCTGGATATGGTGAGGATGTTGCAGAATTTATGTATCTCACCAGAAGTTTGACTCGCAGAGAAAGACAGCTGAAATGATATTTATTTCAGAAGTTCTGGATCAGGAAAGGACTCCCGATGGATTTAGAAAATGTACACAAGAAGATATCATCGCGATGATGCACCAAATGAGTAACTCTAATACATCACAAATCAACATGCCATCCTATTAGCAAAAATATATGTACATCATGATGAGTTATTTGTGTTATACAAATTAGCTTCTAGATCTAGACAAACTCTCGCACTTCAACTTTTTGCTTGAAACCCCAGAACTTCTTGTTTTAAGAAAATTTGGTTTTTACTTATTATCTCCAACATATCATCATCACACTCTTTAATTGCCACATTGCACATTATACAAGTGAGAGCTTTTCTTTCTTACATATCATCCCCTCTTATCAACTGACATATGGTTTAGGACCTCAGTTCTATTTTTAGTGCTCCCAAAGAAGGGAATAGATTCCTGCTTGTGCTGTCAGGGTGCCACGCTTCAGTAGGCATACGATCACATCGACCATGATGAGTGAAAAAGGAGGAGGGGACCTTTGGTGTGGGCCTAAGGGAACTCGAATGGAATCATTTTAGTTACCTGAGCAGCAATGGATCTTAACCCATAGAGGCCTCCTTGCTTTTGAATACGATATTTCATGATATTTTATGGTGAAATAAAAAATTGAGCGAAATCTGTCATACATCTTTCTAACAATTATACAAATAAATTAGCAATAAAAATACTTTCAGCGAAATCATATTTTCCGAAATGAGGTCAGGATTTCGGATAGAATGAGATCTTCTTACATCACGTGAGAGAGCTCAAACGGAGTGTTCCAATGATGTGCGGAGTTCCTATTCGACCTCAATCATTCTGATGTTATTCACAACTACATTTTTGTACGAATTTGTGCCTACGCGTCACCGAATTGATCATATCCAAATATGATATAGCCAATTATTGTTTTGTAATTTTTCGTTTTTTTCCAACAAACTCAGATATTTTTTTATCGGCAATGGTTATTTAGCAAAGAAGGCTATTACCAATTAGCGACTGCGGGCTGAGAACCATAGATCAGCCATTGAAGAAGTGAGATGTGTATGTACAACATTGCAGTTTCAGTCAATGCAACATCAAGACAAAAATGTCGCTGCTGATCACAAACTGAGTCATATTGTTGGCTAGGTTACTTCCAAGTCAGATGGCAGTCACATCATCCCTAATTCGGGTCCCTTCTCCATGGTGCACCGCACACTGCCAGCATCTTCTTTGCTCCTCCTGTCTACGAAAGTCATTAAACTCCAATCCTCACAAAGTTCATCGCTCTTATCTCTTTCCAGTGATGGAGGTTCCGGGAACTAGAGTGTCAAACACATCGATAATGTCACCCCAGGCCTTGGTCTTTGATGGCTTCTTCATCGGTGAAATATCAAACTGCTTAGGAAAGCTCTCTGTGTTTTCCTTCTTTGGTCCTTCTTTGGACATCTTTGCTAGTTCATTGGAATGCATATTTTGATTTATGACACATATGAATGTATTCATCACTGCCACTATCCAGATTTGAACGGTGGAGACAGCATTGGCAACGAGCAAACCCGTTGATACGATTGGCTTCGATTGCCACTAGATACTTCTAATTCATAATATTGAAACTCATTCCAACTTGATTCCACCTTTACTTCTATGAGCCATCGGCAGAGCTGGGGACACCTACTTAGCCGATCATTTTTGTCACCGATATTCATTGCAGTCAGGGACGCCTGTCAATAATTAGTAAGATAAACAATTAAATCACACAAGTGATAATGACAGCGACAGCGACAGCCATAATGAATCCAGCAAAGAAGATGAAGTGCAGTAGTTGGCCAGAGTGGTGAAGCATTTGTTGAAAACGAAGATCAATTGTAGACGAAAAATCCGATGTAAAAAAATGTACACAATATATATTGTTCTTTCCCTTGCTAGCTAGAGCTCTTAGTCTTCAAATCTCGACGCGCAGAGAAAGCTGACGGGTAAATCCGTTTTACCTTCAATGACCATATCGGCCAATGCCCGCCCAAGTGCAGGGGTCATCTTGAAGCCGTGACCCGACAATCCGGCGGCCGCAACGACATGCCTATTACCCTTTGGCCTTCCAACAAGAAAGTCTCCATCTGGGCTGCATGTATAGAGGCAGGTTTTGGCATGAACGAATTCTTGATCCGGAGAAACACCCCGCAGAAAAGGCGCCGCAGCAATTCGTAATTCATCGAGTTCATCTTCACTCACATCCCTTGCGCCAGACATCATATCGTCGGGGTTGACCGGGTCATCCCTCCCATGCAGTGCTATCTTCATCCATGTTGGATTCTCACTTTGGGGGTCACAAGGGAAACCATACAACATCGGATCCTCGCTCAGACCTTCATTTTCTTCTCTGATCCATGTTGGCATTATCGACGGATCATACATCTGTACCTCAGTATTGCTATCCAGTCGCCCAATATCGATCCACGCCTGCACTTGCTTCGTCACTCGCAAATGCTTCGACCATTGGGGTATAAGCTGTCCCGCCCATGGTCCCCCCGCGACAACGACCTTTCTAGCCTCGATATTGTGGTTTTGCCCATCTTTTGAGATCCCTCGAATTGCTACGCCGCCATCTCCCCGACCTTCATCCATCTCTACAATGGATTCAACTTTCACACCCTCTTGAATTGTTGCGCCATGCCCAACAGCATCATCAATAGCCGCTTGGACCGCTGCTTCTGGCCTCACATATCCTCCTCCAGGCTCAATCATCCCCACATGGCCCGCATCGAAACGAAACTGAGGATATCGTCGCGATAGCTCTCTGTGGTCATCAATGAGCTCCACTTCGATCGAATGACGAGATGCAGACTCTAGACAAGCATCGACGACGGGCGTAGCAGAGCTACCGCCACTCCTTCTCCTTCGCCGTTCGACGATCAGATTTCCGCACTGCCGCACGATCGGCCGCTTCGCCTCCTCCTGCAGCGCGCGAAATTCGGCCGTCGAACGTTGGAGGAGGGGGACGTAGCTCGGATGCTCGAAGTACGCGTGCCTGTAAATGCGCGTGCCGCCGTGAGAGGATCCGCGGTCGTGGCCGACGCGAAATCGCTCGAGGCCGACGATTCGAAGGGGCGGATTTCGGCGGGCGAGGGATCGCAGGGCGAAGCTCCCGACGCCGCCGAGGCCTACCACGGCGACGTCCCACATCACATCATGGTCGAGAGTCGAGAGCTGTCGAGGGTCGAGCGAGAGCTATCAAGAAGAGTCGAGAGTCGAGATTTCGAGCTATTTCGCCGCCCAGGGGGGGGCTCTCTTATTGTACATATCAGCGGGTGAACTGTGACCACCTGCCACAATAACGTTCGGTTTTTAAATATTTATGAGATTTTGGTTTCTATTAGTAAGAGGTTCTTCGAATTTTTGACCAATACCTTGTTGTGATTTTATTTTTGATTACTTTTTGTATGTCAAAATGTATTCTGAGGAATATTTTTCTAAACAATTCTAAAGGCTACCCCTGCACTTGGCACCTGAACCATCCATCAGTCAAAACCATGCCAATGCCGCCGATCTGGGCCATCCACAATCCACAACACCACAACATCAGCCATCACCATTCGCCATCGCCATCGCCTGACCTCACAAGACCACGACCATGGCCGTCCGGACCAAGTCCAAGCCCTCCCTATTCCTCCGCCTCGCCCTGGCGGGGGCCGTCGCCTCCTCCCCCGGCGGAGGGGGGGGGAGAAGGGCGGCGGCGCCGCTGCGCGACGCGCGGGCCCTCGTCCCCGCCCCCTTCCCTGTCGCCTCCCCCGGCGTCGGCGTCCTCGGACGACGACGTCCCCGCGCCGGCGTCGCCGGCGGTCCCTTGCGCATGTCGCCGTCCGATCCGTCGTCGTCGTGGGCCGAGATGACCGTGCCGTCGCTCAAGTCCGAGCTCCGACGGCGGAAGCTGCCCGTGTCGGGAGTCAAAGCCGAGCTGATTCGGAGGCTGGAGGAGCACCGCAGCGACGACGGCTCGACGCGGGCCGTCGTCGCCGCTCCCTCCGTCGCCGTCGCCGGCGAGGGCGCCGCCGAGGAAGGCTCGGCTCGCCCGACGGCGAACGGGAAGGCTACCGTCGCGTACCGTCCGCCGCGGGACGCGTCCGAAGTGGAGGCGGTGGGACGGGAGGTGGAGGAGACGATGCGCATGCTGGAGGGGCTGAAGCTGGGGGGAAGCAAATTGGGGGAGACGAGGCAAGCGAAACGGCAACAACAACATCAACAACAACAACAAAAGCAGCAAAATCAACCGTCGTCCGGAGCAGAAGCTGTATCATCAAGTGCCGATCAACTGCGGCTTCGATCGGCGAACGATCTCAAGGAGGAGCTCGCCTCCCTCCGCCTCTCCGTCAAGGGACGCAAGCCCGACCTGGTCCATCGGCTGGTCGAGCACTACAACCACCAAGACGCGGAGGAGAACCGCGGAGGAGACGAGGAACCCGTCGAGGGCATTCCAGACGCGGACGCCGCCGCCGCCGACCTCCCTCCGGACGACTCCGACGACGCGCCCCCCCTCTCCTTCGCGGGCCTCCCCCCCCTCTCCGCCGCCGCGTCCCGCGCCCTCCGTCGAGCGTTCGGCTCCCGTCCCGAACCCACTCCGATCCAATCCGCGGCGATGGCGAAGTTGCATCGTCCCCCCCAGCCGTCGGCGATCTTGCACGCTCCCACCGGGAGCGGGAAGACCGCGTGCTACCTCTTGCCGGTGACCGAGGCGCTTTGGAGGGAGGTGGAGGAGGCAGAAAAGGGTGGTGGAGATGTGGACGACATGTCGAACGGCGTGGCGCTGGTGCTGCTCCCCACGAGGGAATTGGCCGCGCAGGTGGCCGGGGTGGCGTCGGTGTTGGCTCCGCGGGGAACGGTGCGATTGGTCCCCCGTCCGACGGACTTGACGAAGTTCTGGAAGGACGAGGAGCTGGGCTCCGACGACGAGGGCGACGGCGACGGCGCGGACGGGGCGAAGAAGGGCAGGAAATACAAGCCCCGCATCCTCGTGGGGAGCGCCAAGTCCGTCTCCGTCAGCCTCTTCGGAGACGGCAAGCTCCCCGCCCCGCCAACCTCCAAGCCCGAAGGGAAGAAGCTTCTCTCCTCCGTCCGCTGGCTGATCTTGGACGAGGTCGATCGCCTCTTGGGCGTCAAGAAGGCCCGATCGGACAAGAAGAAGTCCCGACGGCACGAGAAGCCGGCCGCGATGCTGTCCGCGGCCGCGGCCCGTCTCACCGTGGGACGAGTCCAGGTGATCGCGGCGAGCGCCACCGTGGGACGGCCGCTGCGGAGGGAACTGTCGAGGGTGCTGGGCTTGCACAGCTCGGAGTGCCCCGAGACCGTAAGAGGGGAAGAGGACGCGGCGAGGTCGGAGCGAAGTGCGGAGGGAGGAGCGGGAGGGGAAGGGACGCACGTGGGGAGGGCGGTCCGCATCCCCCCGTCGGTGCGACATTACGTCTTGCCCGCGGACGGATCGACCTCCGGATCCCTCCTGACGAGCGCGGCGTTCGCTTGCAAGTCCCTCCTCCGATCGTTGGAGTGGGAGGAAGCCTCGTCGGGGAAGATCTTGCTGGTCCTGACCCGCGGGTGCGGGATAACGGCGACCGACGCCGTGGGCGCCTTGCGTCACTTCGGGATCCGACCCGCGCCGCGATCCCTCCTCGACGCGCTGGAATCGGACGGGGACGACGATCGGCTCGTCGAGGCGCATCGGAGGGCGTCCGGAGTCGAGGGCGCGGGGGGGACCCGACGGCGACGACGGAAGACGACGACGGGCGGGATCGAAGCCGACGACGACGACTCGAACGACGACGACGACGACGAGGGGTACCTCCTCGTCGCCCACGAGGACTCCGTCCGAGGGCTGCACCTCGACGGCCTCGACGCGGTGGTGTGCGTGGGACGTCCGGGGAGTCCGGACGAGTACGCCCACGTCGCCGGACGGACGGGACGCGCCGGACGAAGGGGCGTCGCGCTGACGGTCGCGAGCTACGAGCAGGCGGCGGCCCTGGCGAGTTGGAGCAAGATGCTGGGATGCGACTTTCGGCCGGTGGACGAGGGGGAGGTGGGGGGGATCTTGGACTGAGCGTCTCTCGGACGGAGCGTCTCGTCGATGCGCGCCCCCGGACGGGACGGCTTCGGGGGCGCGGGCGGTTCGGGGCGGCGGGATGTGCGTGCGGGATGAGAAACGACCTGGAGAATCGAGAGACCTTGAAACGCGAGTTTAGGGATGCTGGAAGAGACCACGTCGAAGCCCCAGTTTGCAGCTTTGGATAGATTTCCGATCTTTTGCATCGGGGTGTTTCAATCGTTGCGGAGAACCGAACGGAGCAAAAAGCAGAAAGCGCCCGTCGGCTGGAACATAAATGGTGGCGTCTGGGGTGCTGGTTGCACTCGTCGATAATATTGAATAGAGAGAATGTCCTAGGTGTCGTATCTCTGCCTCAGAAACGACCTCTAGCAATACTTTATAAGTAGACCTCCCGCTCCTGCGGGCGAAACGCGCGAGTTCGGGCCCGAGAAAACGAGCACAAGCATCGATTCCCGACCGTCACTGCATTTCAATCGATGCGAAGAACTGTGCAGAAAGCAGAAAGCGCGCGGCAAATGAAAAAAATGACAGTTCCTTTACCTTAGGCATCGTCCTCGGCAATTCAACGACCGCGTCTTGTCCAAGAAGTTGCCAGTTTCACAGCCCAGGCAGGCGCCTGAAAGCGGCAAGAGAAACATCACAGATCGGTACCGATGCCTAGGCCCACGAAAGTGAACAATCGAGTGCGAATCGGAAGTATGTTCCGTTGAATAAAACGAAACATAAAATTCCATTGACGTCAACCCCTCCCTGCAGGGACCCAGCTCTAACAGAAATTGCAAAGGCATACCGCCTCATTTTGTGTATGGTACTTTTCATACACTTCGACTTTTTTATTGCTGCGGATTGTGTGATCTATGACGATAACTCAGGAATGAAACTGTTTGAAAGAGGAACCACCACGGGGGAGCCCATATCAGATCGCACTTAGCAACCGTCTGCTTGCATCGAAATTCCTCAAGCGAGTCATTTTTCGATTCCTTAGTATGTCGACAGCCATGTCTTGTCCACGTTGCCCGTTTTACAGCCCCTGGAATAGTATCCACTCCGTCGGTCAATTTCGAACGAAAACTCATCTACCGTGATGTCATGCAGGACCGAAATGAGCAGAGGATCGGCTTCCTCTCCTCCGTCGACTTCCAGTTGTATCAAATTGAGATTTTTCGGGTCGGGCCGGACCGCTCCGAAGTCGTGGCCGTCTCCGTGTATGTAGAGCACGTGCGTGTCCGGATATTTCCTCCGCAGCAGATTCATGAACGGACCTCCGAAGTCTGCCGTAGAGTAAGAAGCTGTCAGTCTCACGACTGGAGAACGAGGTACGACGAGGTATCTCTTGACGACAAACTCACATTTCTTCCTGTCGGCCCTCATGCTGGCGTGAGCGAAGATGACAAGGGCTCGCATTCCTTGCGGATGGTATTTGGCCATGTTCGCCTGGACCCACTTGAAGTTTCCATGGACTCTGGTCGATTCGTCGCCCCAGGTCCCTCCGCCCACCTGATTTATGCCAACGAACAAGATGTCTTCGGCGAAGAATGCAAAATTTGAGGCTAAGTACGAATGTGAACGAGTCTCGTAGTCCACGGTGATGTCAGAGTCCGATAGCGTTCCGAACCCATTTTCGTTTGTGCTGCCATCTCCATTTCCAAAGTCTGCAGCAGGATGGAAGTGGTACAAAGGCAAGTGTCATGAACCATTTTGTCCATGGATTCCACTGGTGATCATGCTCTCGTGACAACTTACATTTCATCCACCATTCCCACGCTTGATCGCGGTCTTTGCAATCGGTCCACTCATTGTCTCCGGGAACAAAGAAACCTGTCGTGGAGTCAAGTTCAGATATGTTACAACATTTCTCCTCAGTCGAACAAGTCGTAGAGTCAAGGTTAGAAAGTTCGATGAGTCAAGCACTCACAATCTCTCGTGTTGTACCCCATCGCATTCGACGGATGGGCGAACATCTCGGCTATATCGGAGAAGCTGCTCTCATAACAGGGACTTTTGCCCCATTTGAGGTCGCCGACGTGCACCATGAACTTGAAATCCATCTTCTCCTGGTCCAACTCCCGGAGTTGTTTGTTCAAACAGAACCGCTGTTCTTTCGTGTACGGAACTGGATTAAAGGCAAAAGAAATGTAATCGTATTATCGAAAAAGAAGCAACAGCACAGTAGTTGGTTCGCAAAACAAGTGAACGTACTGTCCCCAAAGGCTACAAAGCTGATTTTTTTTATGTTCTTGGCAGCCGCTCTGGGGACAAACGACGGCTCGTACGTGGGACTGTATGTGGGAGCGTACGTGGGAGAAACTTGTTTTGACGTCAGCTCAGTTGAGGGATCGTTAAGTTTTCTCTTCCAGTGGTGATTGCGCAAGCCGATCGAAATGCGACGTTCAGCGTCCGCCAATTCCTCGCTGCCATCAGGCGAAGATTGGCTGGCATGTATCAATAGTTGAAGCCAGCACAAGCTTATTGGCCCAAACGTTGCCCTCCTCATGCTCACTTGTGACAATGTCTTCCGAGGCCTCACGATAACCTCTTCGCTCGATCGAAAGATGAAATGTGCCTCTTGAACCTGTGTTGGAGCGAGAAGGAGGAGTCCAAGAGAGGTGAGGACTGAGGAGGAAGTGGTGGGTATCGTAATCATTGTGTACAGCTGTCATTTTTTGTTGTCTTTTTTCAGGATACTTACCTAGAGGTACCAAAGGATACCGGTAAATTCTCACATTGGTAGGAATTGGTATAATACCTACCGCCCGAATTTTTTAACATCCCCCGGCGCTGATTCTAGCCCCGGCGCCGTGCTGAACGACTTCCCCAGGCAGGGTACACCAGCAGGTCTCGTTTAGACCCGAATCCCAATTACCGAAAACAACCTACTT
>JALLPA010001162.1:0-11678 GCA_036939895.1 Thalassiosira exigua
CGAGGAGGATTTTCCGGGTAATGAGTAACGAGTACAAAACGAGTCGCAAGCCTTGCTGACGACTGGCGACAAACCTCGACAACCTCTCGGTTCTCCATCCTGCGCTGTTTTTCGGCCTCGCTGGGGCTGGGCGTGCGTCGCGCGAGCGACGGAGCGGATCGTTTTGTTTTACGACCACTGGCCCGCCCCCCGCCCTTGAATCAAAAACTATCCCCGCCCAGCGAGCAGCGAGCGCGTTGCGCGCGCGAGGTTCGAGATTGGATTCGATATCGTACAAACACGGCGACTCTTGTTGTTTGGACGGAAATCTCAAGGGAGGCTATTGGTTCACGGAAGAAGGCTCCCGCTCTCCCGGCCAAGCCTCATATCATTCCGGTCGCCATTGCATACCTACCTAACGATTGAAGCCCTCCTCTTGCCAAAACTATTGTTTGTACCGCTCCAAGGGAGCCATAGCTTCGCCTCGAGAAGTTATCGTACCGCGAGTCCTGTCCTGCTCATCACTAACTCGAGTCCTGAAACAGTCCGGCCGTCTATCGCGCCGAGGAGGGGCCGCTCTCTCAATCGGCACGATCGATTGCGAACCATACTTTGCATACAAGCTCTCGTCGCCTCGCTCGCCTCCGCAAACGCGCTTCCGACCTTCGACGTCCAGCCCCCCTGTCCACTTCGAAGCCCTTCCTTGAGAGGCAGGTTCTGCGCTCGTAAATCTTTGTCGTCGGCTCAAGACTCAAGCGAAGGAAGGCGCGGACAAAAAGCGCCGGCGAAAACTCCTGGACATAACATTGCGAATTCGTCGACCCGTCGACGAGCGTCGCCCGCGAAGCAAGGAAGGCGACTGAAAAGCCTCGGCGAAGACGAAGCTCCGATAGAGAACAAGAGAAGAACCATGGTCTCGCTGCCCGTGTCGCCGCAAGAGCTCGACGAGTGGCTCCGCTACACGGCCGTCGACGACGGAGAGGAGGAGGAGCTGCCCCCGTGCTCCGCCGACGCCGATGGCGCTGCTGCCGGGACGGCTCCCAGGCTGGCTCCGGGGCTGCCCGCGCTGGCGGGCCCGACCGAAGGAGAGGACGCCGCGACGGACGAGGCGCCGAGGGGGGTCGAAGCGGGCGCCGCCGCGCGAGGCGCCTCCCCCGAGGACCGGACGGCGGTCCCCCCCCGCGACGCCGCCGAGGACGAGCCGACCCGCGCGACCCGTCGCGCCGACGGTCGCGGCGGTCGAGGTGGTCGAGGAAGCCGGGGCCACGGACGAGGCCGCCGCTCCCACTCCCGCCCGGGGGAGAACGGATT
Source organism: Thalassiosira exigua (assembly GCA_036939895.1). NCBI lineage: Eukaryota > Bacillariophyta > Thalassiosirophyceae > Thalassiosirales > Thalassiosiraceae > Thalassiosira > Thalassiosira exigua. Next base: position 1,291 of record JALLPA010001162.1, read on the forward strand.
CCGCCGCCGCTCCTCCCTCGACGAGGGCGACGCCCCGTCCTTCGGGATCGACGCCTCCACCGCCCTCTCGGCGAACGCCTCCGGCCTGCCGCCGGGTCCTCATCCCCAGTCCGAGCTGGACGAACTCCAAGCGCTCAGGAGGCTCAAGGAGAAAGTGAGGAGCAACAACAAAAACAACGCCCAAAGCGGGCCGAGGCGGATGCCCCTCGACCAGCTCAAGCGGATGCGGGACGCCCTGAAGGAAGAATTGAGGATGATCAGCGAGGGCGACGTGAGCGACCTGGAATCCTCCCCCGCCGCCCCTGGTCGCCCTTCGGTGAACCGCGACGCCGCCCTCGCGATGAATTTCAAGGGCCATCGTCCCCGCCGGGCGTCGGTGGAGAGCTGCCGCTCTTCTTTGACGAGCGCGAGCAGCGACACCATCCAGGCCAGCAACCACAGCAATCACGACGCTCCCCTGCGAAAGTCCGTCACCGACGGAAGCCACGCGAGCGGCCTCGGCCTTCAAGAGAGGTTCGGCAGGAGCTCTAGCGTGCCCGTCCCGGCTCAGATTCAAGCGCGGGGGCAGGGGTTCCACGGTCCGCTGATGCACAGCTGGAGCAATCCTCTGCCCGCGACCCAGTGTTCCAATCGGGTCACGCCTCAGCTCCCGCACCAAGGCCAGCTCCAGCGCCAAGGATCAGGACCGCACCAAGGACTGCAAGGGGCACAGCCAGGAGGACAGCCGCGAGGGCAAGGATCGGTCCAAGACCTGGCCCGCTTCCTCTCGGCGATGGAGCGCTCTCAATCCTCCGGGGCCAACACCCTCCAATCTCCCACGGCCCTCAGCGAGCGAGGACGCAGAGGAGTGACGCTGTTGGCGGAGACGTCCAAGTCGAGGGGCATGCTCCTGGGAGCGCTGTGCGAGGCCACCTCCCGCGCGGCGGGGGAGTCTCCGGTCCCTCCCGGGCGATCCCCCGTCAGTCCCCGTAGGTCCAGCGACCTGACGGACGTGCGAGCCAAGACGAGGCTCCCGGGCGACGCGTGCCCGGCCAGTCCCAGGAGGGCCAGCGCCTCCCAAGTCCCGGCGGGAGTCCCGTATCCTTCGTACGGCCACCACTTCCAAACCCGGCGGCTCGACCAAGGACCGCGGCGTGGCGCTAGTCAAGGAGGTCCCGGCAACGTGCTCAACGAAATGCGACAGGGGCAGGGCGACGTGCGACGGCACGCGATGAGCGCCATGCTCGAGGGGATGAGGAACCAGAACCAGAGCCGCCCCCGCCTCATGGACGAGATGCAGCGGGAGATGAAGATGGCCATGCTCCGCAACCTCTCCAAGGGCAAGCAGATGACGACCTCCCAAAACAACGCGATGGACGAGATGATGGCCTGCAGCATGTCCAAGGGCGGACGAAAGGATCCCACCATGGGGGACTGCGGGTTCTGGACTCCCATGCCAAAGCACGGAGGTGCGAACCTGAGCGCGAACCTCTCGTCCTTCCCGCGCCTTGCCCCCGCGAACGACTTCGGACGCGGGGCGATCGCGGACGAGGACGCCGTGCGCGCCGAGCTGGATCGGATCGCGGACGGGGTGCGCGCGGGACGGAGGTCCGTGTGCTGAGGGGGCGCGACCATCTGGCCGATGCCATGTATGATACAACGATCGTTGGGTTTTTCGATTGCATGAAGTAAATTTTTAAGATTTCTCTTGTATGAACGCTTTGGCTTTGACGTTGTGGAAATAGGTTCTATTGAGTTATCGGCTGCTCCCGGAAGCCTTGGGATGCGACCGCTTAACCTTGGCTTAACCTCCTATGGCATGTTCTCACCAGTGGTGAAACTCTGAGATTTGGGTCGGCTAGTTCTAAGTCAGTGTGTATTTATATGTTGGTAGAAGTTAGGCAAGAAGAGGGCTCCAGAACTCTCATAATTTGACTTTAGTCTCTTTATCAAATCCGGTTTAGTAGGTTGCCCTGGGCCACGGCCGAGCAATACTACCTTTTAGCACCCATGTAGGGCACAAGACACCACGCACCAGCAACTGCGCTTGCTCTTACACAACGGCGATCGGCATCTTTCTTCTGGGCGCCCGTCTCGTCGCTTCCACCAGCGCCTTCTCGATTTTGACCGAGAGCTTGCGAATCTCGCCCATCAACCCTTCGTCCGTGCAGTGGTCTTCGGCCGCGCACCCGTCTCCCATCGCCGCTCGTAGCTTCCCCATGTGCAGCCGAGCCACCCCCCTCCGTTGGTAGGTCTTGAAACGAAGAGGATGTCGAGGGTCAGCTTGCAGCGCCGAGGTCGCGTCCGCCTCCGCTTGGGCCCAGCGCTTCAGCTTCAAGTGCGCCATGGCTCGGTTCGAGAGCACCAGGGGTAAATCTTGGACGTCCGCTTTGTCCAGACACCTCGTGTAGCATCGGACAGCGTCCTCGTATTTGCCCTGCGCGAAGAAGTTGTTGCCGCGCACTCTGTCGTCTTCGTTGCGGCTGCCAACGTCCTTCTGTGGATTCGGCTTGGCGTTCTTTTCGAACCGAGTTCTGCCTTTGTCGTCCAAGCTTCCGATCCACGAACCCAAGTCTTGATGGGCGATGCTGCGTTCCTCGGCATCGCGGCGGATTCTTAGCTGAGCGTCGTAGGAAGCGTTCGACATGATTGTACCAGGTCTTTGGATCGTGGCTCCACCAACCTGAGAGTGGGCTGTGACAGAGCATGAAATAACAAAAACACGAAAATTTGAAATCAAATTTCAAAAACGAGCGGGAGGTGTTTGATCCGTGCTCTTTTAGGTGTGTCGCTTCAAGTCAACTGTTATCGTAGTTTTAAGCAGATTGTTCCCGTTTCTGGCGCAGTAGTGAGTAAGAGCAGAGCAGCTGGCGCCAACCCATCCCTAGCCCTAAACCCCGCGGTTTCGGGGTCGGAAGCGCTGTTTTCTCTACACGTCGACGAGCTTCTAGGCGTAGGAGAGAGCGTTCAGAAAAAGAAGTCGAAACTGTTGCTCAAATTTTTCGAGATGGACAGTCCAACCTCTCAGGTCTCAGGCATTGCCAATGACTCAATGGTCATTGCCTAACTGAGGCATCTCTCCCTCTACGAAAAGCGTCCCGCTTCCCGCTCCCCGCCTCCCAGCGAGTCTACGGTCCAGCCGCTCGGCCCGCGCCCGCTCGCCTCTACCAAGCCGAAGCTTTCGCGTTCGCCTCCAACTTCTTCCGGTGCTCCTCCCTCCGACACGACTTGTACGCCTCGAAAAACTCCGCGCACGCCCGGTCCTTGTCGGCGTAGTTCTCCTCGATGCAGCTCAGCGACGCGCGCTGCTCCCTGCGGCAGTCGGTCACTTGCTTCGAGGCCTGGCCGCCCCCTCCCGGCCGCGCGGGTTGGCCGAAGTTGTGCGACGCCGCGTCGGACGGGGGAGGCTGCCACCGCCGCTCGATCGCGGCGGCGACGTCCTCGGGCCGCTCCTCCGCCGTCGTCTGCACCGGGGACGAAGCCGGCGCGGCCGTCGCGGCCGCGGGCGATTCTGGGGCCGACTGAGTTTGACCCATGGCCTACGAGGACGAGGTGGCCCGGTAAGGGCGGCTGGGGCCTATCGTCGGGCCTGGAATGGAAGCTAGCGTCTTGATGAGTTCGCAGGCGCCCGCCGCCGTCGCCGCCGCCGCGTCATTGTTCACAACGCCGCGCGCGTTCTATTCCGCGACCTACACCGTGTTATCCAAAATGCAAGCGGCGATTATTACGGCGATATTTCATGCCAGAAAAGGTCAAAGGGGTGTTTTCGAATTTTAAAACTTTGCTTGAAAATAGCATGCATTTTTTTGCGACGCCCAAGCGTTCGACAACTTTCGTCGCTCACATCACTCACATAGTTTGGCGAAATAAAGCGATTGCACGAGACGGCGAGCACAGGTTCCCGACTGAGCAATACTACATACTACCCCTAATTTATTCATCAAATTACGAAAACGTTTTTCATCAGTGTAGACTCCATTAAATCTTTCAAAATGACTCTTCATTGGAAAAACTTTAAGATATCTTTTTTATTTAAAACTATTTTGATGGTATTTCATAAACAAGGGTAAGTTTAGTCGACAGTCGGAACACCCAGCAGTTTTGAGATGGGTAACATTAAAGTTTTTTCACCTCCAAGTACCTCAACGAAAATAGATCCATCAGATATCTTTGTTTGACTAAATACGTCATAAAATAAAATACTCGAACTCTATTAGTGAAATTGTTAATGATACATTATTAATAATAGCTATCCAATGACGTCATTTATTGACGTTTTATAAAATAATTGAATATGTACCAGGAATTCTGTTCTTTTTAATCGTGTCAAAAAACAACTTCGGCACTCTCTAAATCTCATTTCCTTCGCTCCAACTCCAACGCCACACCTGAAATCCGCGCCGCCGCCTGCCCTTGCAAAGCCAGCCCCAGCGCCGTCATAGACCTCGCCCCTCCCGATCGCGCTGCTGAACGAAGTAAATAAACCATGTCGTACGCTTATCTGTTCAAGTATATCATCATCGGGGACACAGGCAAGTCGGTAGCCCCGTCGCCGTCGCTCCTCTCGGATCCGAGATTCACTACAATATTTGTTCTGACACGGTTGGCGGGTTCGAGTCGCTTTGGTTGTCTCATGGCGATCGAACACACGGCGTCCACCATGCGACTTGTGTCCTTCTGCGTCTATTTTGGTGGTTGTGTGCGTCAATGGGAATTTGTTGCATAGGATGTGTCCGCTCTTCTTCTAACCTCGATTAGCTGCACTGGGGCTACTCCATGCTTGTGGTGATAAGCAGTTTGAGTTCCCTCTCCAACGAACATTTTATGTTCGTTTGTCATCTGACCTCATATTCGTATTCATATTACTCCAGGTGTCGGGAAGTCCTGCCTGCTCCTCCAATTCACGGACAAGCGATTCCAACCTGTCCATGACCTCACAATAGGCGTCGAGTTCGGCGCTCGCATGATTAACATTGCCGACAAGTCCATCAAGGTGAGCCAAATATTATGCTGAAAGAGGTCAGGCCAATAAAGTATATTCGCATTCTTTTCAAGAAACAATATTTTTGGGGGTGCGATTTCTGGCCTCTCTTCCCTGCTGGCTGCTGGCGAACCGAATAACCACAATCTGCAATGAAAATCACTCTCACGCACGTACAATCACGCGCCAACAAAGCTCCAAATATGGGACACGGCTGGGCAGGAATCCTTCCGCTCCATCACCCGATCCTACTACCGCGGCGCGGCCGGGGCCCTCCTCGTCTACGACATAACGCGTCGGGACACCTTCAAGCACCTCGGGCGCTGGCTGGAGGAGGCCCGGCAACACAGCCAGTCCAACATGGCCATCATGCTCATCGGGAACAAGAACGACCTGGAGCACCGTCGGGCAGTTTCCACGGAGGAGGGGAAGGCGTTCGCCGAGAAGCACGGCCTCATCTTCATGGAGACGAGCGCGAAGACGGCGTACAACGTGGAGCAGGCGTTCGTGGGCACGGCCGAGGAGATCCACGGGAACATCGAGAGCGGGAAGATCGACGTGACGAACGAGAGCTACGGGATCAAGGTGGGGATGAGCGCGGGGGGGAGCGGCGGGGGAAATGTGAACTTGAGGAATTCCGGGAATGCCGGGAAGTCGCAACAGAGCGCTGGTTGCTGTTAAAAAATTGAGAGGCTCACCCCACATATATTGCATGAATTGATGGCGGGGAACTAGGGATTATTGAGTGTCACAGAGAATACAGGGGTGATATTTGGTTTGGTCTATGCCGTTCGAAATCAGGGATTCCTCTTTTGTTTTACTGTGGAACTTCCTATGTAATGGATGATGCTCTTGGGAATTTTTACTTATGCAGTGGTTCTTTTCTCCACTTAGATTGGCTCGTGGAAAGGCACATCGTGATAGTAGCTTTGTGGTTGTAATTTTTTTATGTAACACTTCACTTTCTGTCTCCTCGCAATTGAGAATCAAGATCATCTTCCCATCAAAGAGCCACCTCTTAGCTTATTAGTACCAGATAGCAGCAGTATCTCATAGAAAATTCTTACTTTCAACATCCCGATGGGTATTTCCCCCAAGGTTCAGCTGGAATAGGCAATGATGGCTGCATACATATTACTTCATACTCATACAAGAAATTATGGCTTACATACTAGGAACGGGCCAAGATAGACCTTTTCCCTCTTAGAGACATGGTTAGTGGGAACTAAAACTTTTCACAGCAACCTATTACTTCAGAAGGGCATTTCCCCCAGAGTTAAGCTGGGATAGGCATAGAAGTGAATAGTGACTGCATACCTGTTACATCCTTCTCTACAAGAGATACTGGCTTACTATCTATTTATAGGGTCAATAAACCTTTACCCTCTTAGAGATGTGGCTTCTAGAAACCGAAGCTTTTCCCAGATATCTTTAACCTGATTGTACGGTCATCCATACACTGAAATTCAAACCGACACAATTCTGAATGGAAGGCATGATTGGAGCCCAAATGGGCCAACGAAGACGTTGTTGCTGGTAGGCGCATGTCAAAGACGACAACCGAGCTCCCGACTACCAAGCGGCAACAAACATGACTTCGCCTGTCAGTGTCATTGGTGCGAGAATAATTCTTCGAAACTCGATGGCTTTGTGGCATCTGTGTCTCGGCAACATTCCGGCAACTTGACTCACAGCCTCCCCGTCTGAGTCCCCCCTCAAGGGTGTATGTGTCTCCACTCCCCATCTTTGCCCCACCCACACCTGTGCATGTCACAACACTGCTGTCCCTCTTGCACTCCTCCAACCTGCTTCGTGTAGATTCTTACGTGCCAATCCTATCCGAGCTTCTCCTGCAGCTCCCAAATATGAATTGCGGTGGGGCTGATTTCAATATTGCTCTCCATATGCTTCTTCTTGAAATGTGTCTCTGCCAATATTCGACGGGCCTCGTCCGGGTCCGGCGCAAGCTTGGCACGGAGGACAAGCTTTACGTTGTTCCATTGCATAAAGCAGCTTTCTGAAAGGGTTGTTAAAAAATGGGGAGCTGGAACGGAGAAAATGGTCGAGTAAAAACCATGCAAGGGTCAAAGAGGAGTCAGGAATTTTAACTCCGAAGAAGGATGATCAATATTATGAGGAAGGGACAAACACGGACCGATGTGCCAAATTTTCCAATGCAGTAGAGCGAGTCCTTCTGATATCCGCTTCAGAGGCAGCGGGTCCACTCGGCTTGAGATGCTAATATAGTTAGCAAGAAAACGAATTCTGGGGAAAGGGTGGAAAGTGAACGGTCAAACAAAGTTGTCAGGGGCAGCATCTTCAGCTAGGGGGTCCGCCTCAATAATCGCCATCTCATCAAATGGCTCTAATTTTGAGTTTAGGGCCTCTTAATCCTTCAATATATAGTATATGTGACTTGGTCATAAAGTTTGGTTTCCTATAAGTGACCAGAACCATCCCGTTGGCATGGTCAAAGTTGTAATTTTTTTGTTTTTAATATATACATTTTCGTTTGATCAGTGATCAGTCATGCGACGAGGCCTACATACATGTCACGTAGGAATCAATACATTTCTACGATTGCTCTATGTGGAACTTTGATCGATAGGTAAAACAGTTTTGTTGATGTTCCTACTTCTATCTAGCAGAGTGTAGCGAGAACAACATCGTTGTATCAACATTATGGCTAACAACCCTCTCTCTAGCTCTCATCTCTAGAGAGTCTACTCATGCAGTTTATTTTATGGTAGCATCTAGTTATTGAGTGGCATCAGAGTCCCATGTCGTAGGCCCGACTTCTCAGTCAGCCCAGAGGGCCCTCCTCCGGCCACCGTTGCCTTTGCCGTCAAAGTGTCTCTGTCTGTGCTCGTGAGCAGAAGAGCCACACTGCATCCTCGCTCGCTCGATCGGAGGACATGGCTGTGACTCGCAGCACGATGGATAAACTGAAGAACCAACCATGCACAGAATCTCTGCGTCGACAATTACTTTATAGCTGTGGCCAAACATAGCCACATGTAGACAAATTAAGCCTGAACCGAGAGAGATGATAGGTAGGAGCAGAAGAATTTCAGCACGTGAGGTCGATATCAACAAAGGTAAATGATTAAGGAGAAAAATAATAACTTACCCTTGCACACCAAAGATCAAGTTCCCCCGTCAATCGTTAGTCAAACACCTTCCAGGTCATCTACTATGTAATGGACCCTCGGTCGCTGACGAACTCAGGGGAGCTAAATGATGTCGAAGGGTGAGATCGCTGATGATAATGACAATGAGCATCTAAAAAAGACATCTTGCCCTGACTCACCCTTGACTGCCCCAACGACCAAGCTCCTCCGCCAATCGTCCATCCGACTGCCATATGGGCGTCCTTATATGACCTTTGGAACGCGTTCCTCATCCAAAGTGACTATGGTACACTCGAGGGCGACGTTTCTATTGATCCTCGACACGTACGTTTGGACCACGGTTTGAGGTCAGGCTCCCAACACACCTAGGGTTGGCAAACAATGCATGCCCAAACTGATCAAGTCAAAGAGATGGGGTGGCCTAGACAGCCGTAGCCGGAGACAAACAATAACACGAAAAAATCACGAAACAAAGAAGCGCCCTTGTACGATACCCCTTAGCTAACCGCATCACGATGTGCCGTTGCATCGAAAGGCAATGAATTGTAACCCTGCGATCAGAAACATTTGTCCCATGGGGAGATATACCTCGATATTAAATTGCCTTCTCGGAGAAGGGACTCGGTGTATGAAAAGGTAACAATCAATGTGCGTACAAATACAAAAGCAAATACCTTAGGCTTGTCGTTCAGCTACTTGGGATGCACCCGTTGAGTATTGCCCACTGGTCCATGTCATATGGGGCTCTTCGCCTTTGACCCATTGGAGAGCATACAGTGCTTGCCCGCCACTGCCATCGAACTACATGCTCGACTTATTGCAGTAGCGCTTGAGGCAGACGTCCTAAACATACTTACGGGTCGTGGTGGGCGAAGGCGAAAACAAGCTTCATATTTAGGAGCTCCTCCTTGGCAAGTTTGTCGAAACAGAAGAGAACTTAAAGAATCTTGAAATGAATTGGAAAAGCAAACACTTATCTTCTCCATGAACAGGATTGAAGGTACGGACGGCCCCTCTCGCAGCCAACTCCACTCGAGAGCGCCATCCGCGATGCGGCCAATCTCCTTGCACATGACAGCTGATCTCTTTTCTACCGGTGTACAATTCGAGGAAGTGGCGACATTCGCGAAGACGGAGAAAGATGACTAGTTGAGAAATAAAACTATCATCTCACCTATTCTGGGATGGTTGATCCCAAACTCGGACTCATGTCATTTGGATCGTAGCGGATGCAACCGTCGTTCAGGCAGTCCAATCAACCAGAGCCGACCAAATAGTTGACAGCACAAGATCATCCAAAACCCTCTGTAAACTGTGAAGATACATAATTAGCTGATAATAATAATATCTTCAATTTAGTTGTAAATATTTTAGGGTTGCTACTGCTTGGTAAAATACCATGATTAAAAGAAGTTCATTTTCGGTGACCTTGGACCTCTTCCAAAAAGTAAATCTGCGGTTCTAGCCTTTGCATTTGAAATATTTGCATAATACTAAAAATGTCAAATCTTATTGATGCTAGTCCAGCGCTTCACGCTGTGTAATTTTTCTTCTTGTTTCTTCTTTTTTTCCTTTTTGCCCCGCCCCGATTGCAACCCCACAGCACGAAAAAATGCCTCGCCTGCACACCCTCCCCCATTGCCTTGCCCCTCCTCGCCCTCTCGTCCCCTCCTCTCCCCAGGCCAGTCGCTCGCTCATCTCCTCCCCTGCTCGTCCCCTCTTCAGCTGCCAAGTTGAGGCAATCCAGGACTGGGGATGGGGTCAGCCCATCTAAGAGTTCAGCTCGACCTTATTTTTGGCAGCCTAGAGTCTGTAGTTTAGGCAGTGCCCCTTGGCTACGACAAGAGAGCGAGGTAGCTATTATACCTAGACTAGATTCATTTTGTCTGATAAAAAGCAAAACATGACTCCAAAAGAGCCGGGCGCGGGAGTAGGGTGACGGGGAAAGTTTGCGCGACTGTTCCTGCTTGCTGCATCACTAGCAATGGGAATCTTCACCATGAGCAGCATCCTGTTTGGCCTCTCGATGTCCTGCGTCTCGATAGACACAAGGTCTGATTGATCGAACCACGGCAGCCACGATGTAATGAATCGGCCGATCTGGGCGGAATCTGTCTGTCGACCGGATTTGATCTTGTGTGGACCAGCTACATACTGAACACGTCCTGGGTTTTAGACTCGCTACGCTAGCTAATTTGGTAGGTAAAAAAAGCTCCCCAACGACTAACCTTTGTGCACGATTTTCGCGACAAGAGCTCCGAACCACTTGACCCCACCTTCATGGCCCCAATCCTCAC
>JALLPA010001163.1:0-11668 GCA_036939895.1 Thalassiosira exigua
ATGAGAAAAAAGTGACATCATGATGACGTAATCCGGCACTCGTGGAACTTTGGGAAGTTTTTAGCCAAAATCAGTGGCTCTTATGACCAAACTTCAGGGCGGCTTTTCTGATTTTAAGAAACTTCTCAACACTACTCACATCACGCAAAAGCTCTCGAAACGGGCGTCCACGTAATGTGAGTTGATCCTGACCCAAGATCGAGCAAAAAGAGGTTTGGCCAAAAGTATTATTTATCGCTAAATATGATTCCATTGGCGTAGACAGTGTACAAAGGATTCCATATGTGATTCGCTCGTTTTTTTTATTTCGCGAAAAAACAATATAAAATATCGATTTCGAAAGCAAGGAGACCTCCACGAGTCGAGACCCATAGCAGCGCGATGGACGGCGAGCGGCGCGACGGACGACGGTTTTTGTTCCTCGGCACGTCTGCTGGGCTGTCCTTGATAATATTTGGGTCGGCTGTGCAGGCTCGGGCTGTTGACGGGGTTGCCTCTCACTCGCTCTCGCATCAATCATGATGCATAATGTATCACAAACAATGGCCTTATCCTCAACATGCCATATCCGGCGACTTTCAATTCGAGGCATTCGGTGGCGATGGGATTGCGCAATCAGATTCTCATCATCCGTGCAAGCTGACGGTGAAGATCCAGACAAATGCCGTGGGAGTGACATCATTGATCACGATGCTAATATGAATTATGTTAGATCTACAATGAAAAAATGGGTGAAGAACTATGTAGTAGACCATAAACTTTGCCCCTTTGCTGAGAAGAGCGACCATCGCATTGCTATCTGGCCCTGTAAAACTGTGAATGATTCAGCAGACGGATTTGGGATTCAACCTTTCATCGAGGGTGAAATTAACAAACTTTTGGACGACACAGAGAACAAAAACCGACCCAATACATTCGTCGTTTTCCCATTCGTGAAAGCATTTCTCTCTGATGTCGGTGCATTTGGAGATTTTTATGTCGATATTGCCAGGTCCATCCCTGGTGCTGGACATCAGCTTGACTTTAGCAACCCATGCAAGGTTCAATTTTTTCCATTTCATAAGGATTTGAACTGGAGGTTCAAAACTCCATGGCCGGCTCTCCATCTTTTGCGGAGGTGTGACTTGGATAGAGCGAGGAGGGGGAGCGACGAGGTATCTACAGTGATCAGGGAGAAAAATGAGAAAACTTTGGCCTCGGAGGACGTTCAGAGAAAGTTAGAAAATTTTGTGTTGGAGACCGCCAAGTTCCCTGATCCGATTCAGCTAACAAAATCTATCTGTCTCAAACAAAAGGCCAAGTTGCATGAAGAGGGGTACCGGATAGTGGAAGCTCAGGTTGTTGTAGAAGATGATAAGAGTGATAGATGCAAGAAGATGTCATCACCAGTTCGAATAAAAAGAGCATCAAAGAAAAACAAAGGGAAGAAGAAAACAAAGCCAAAACGTTGAAATGAAAATGGGTTGATGCTGGCTTAGACTAGTTTGAATGAAAATACCAGATGATGAATGACAAAGATCTCGACGTGGAGACTACAACTGCAACAGTTTTTAGGGAAACAATAATGACAGGAAATTTTGTACCATACGTCTCCAATTTTGCCTCTTCATATTTGCATAAGAAAGGGAGAGATGCACTGTGCAAATAAAAATGTGCTTCAGTCTCTAGTTCTGCTTATTGTATCTGATTCTGCCTCATGTAATATTCAAATCAAGGACAGCAAGCTGGAGCATTATCCTTCCTCAAGGTTTTACTATTTATTAGACCTACAGCTCAATGCTTTCAATACGAACAATACTCTAGTCCAATAAATTTAAATATCCGGGCTTCATTTTGGCAATGGATGGATGTGCCAACCATTTCGTAGCAAGTGCTGGCGCTGCATGTTTACTTTGACTAGCTGAATTGAATATGATACCTAATTGGAGGATAGTTGATGACGGATATCGACAATACTCCTTCAATTGCTTCCAACTTCCGAATCAGTGACCAACATTGGCCCCAACTAGCTCCATGTTATTTTCAGTTGCTTACAAAAACATGCGGAAGTTTTGCAGCTTCGATTACTGAATCTATCAACTGTTGCATACAGTCACAGAAAGACCATCTTGATTTGCCAATGATGGTTTTGCTCTTGAGCTATTGAAGAGGATGGTGATGACATCTAGTGCTAACTGATGTCTGAGCTAATTTATGAGAGGGGGCAATGCAGAAGAGGACAACTCTTCTGGGATTGCCCAGACGTGGGACTACCAGTATTGGCGGGACCCATGTCTACGGTCTGGCCATCGCCCATCAGTGACCTGGGTCTGGGAAAGGTGTGGTTACCTTTTCCAACACACCCTCGCAGGTCACATGAGGGCCAATTCTTGCAACTCCTAAGCTACTATTCCCGCAACTCCTTCACTGTATTAGGTAGTCGCACCTGCGTATTCTCAAAGAGGAGGACCGACCTGGATACCCACGGATGAGAGTTTTTTTCCTAGTTATCCATCTCTCTACGCTATCTGGACACTTTACGTGCGTACCCTAAAACACCCCAGAAAGCTAGATAAACATCATGGGAAACTTAAAGCAATCTTTGTACACAAGTTCCCCACCCACGAGGTTCTCAAACCCCAAAATACTCTTCAGTATCTGAATCCTCTAGTGATGTAGATGTAGATAATGCCCTCGTTTGTGTATTTATTCCGTCAGGATCATACGGAACTTGTGTACAAAGGAGGCCATCTAAACGATGTGTACCATCGTTTCTCCTGCCAACACCGACCATCCACCAACCAAAAAAAGGCTGTTTTTTTTTTAATCCGGCCGGTGACCGGGAGTGGGAGAGAGTGAAGAAACCAATACACAAAACCAACAAAAACCAATCATCAGCGACGACGGCAGCAGCGGCGTCCAGATTTCTCTGCGGGGAGGCGGCGGATACCAGCGCCGGTGGGCTCTGTTGAGAGCCCTGCTCCTTGGCTATGTCTCACGGTGTCCCCTTCCCCTACGCTCCGGGCAACGGGGCATCTGCTACATTTATTTCACCTTCACGACCGTCCACCAAAACCATCTTCGACATTTGCACTGCCCAATTCTTCTCCGTCACCCGTGGCATTGGCATCCGTAACAAATTGAAAGAGGCTCTCCAATTCATCCCGACGGCATACTCCCACGACCCGCCCGACTTTCGTTCGACCTTCCGAAAGAAAGCAAACCCTATGAATGCTGCAGCTTTTCGGCGACTACAGATGGAGGCCATCTGTTCGATTGTACAGGCGTCGACTGGGCGGACTGCAGAGTGGCCACAGCCAGAGGGCTTGGAATCCCTAGGGGCTCTGTGATGGCTCATCTTTCACCTGGAAATGCTTATCTTTGCGCCCACTGCACACCCTCAACGCAACAACAAAACTATCAACCTCACAATCAAGCGTTGCATCCTGGAATTTTGGGGCGGTGACATTGAGAGTGTCTACAAGGAGGCCGTGGCAGTTTCCAGCTGGCTTGCCCCGCCGAGCCGGGTTGCCCGGGGAGGCAACCGAGCGGCTCAGGCGGCAGAGGATAGCAATAACTTTGGGGCAGCCAAAATGCGGTTCTGCCAGGCGAGCCCAGTTGGGACAATCGATGACGGAAATGTTGGGACTGTTGAGGTGTTGCACCCGCCGCCGCTTCCTCCCCTTGGTCTCGAACCGAGAGAGCGCCCACACTCCCAGAAATATCACTTCCCTCGAGACATTTGCAAGATGATATTATCGGCTCCGCAGACAACGTTGGCAGGAGTGCGGGCAGATACGATCAACGCCTTCGTCAATCTGGTCGAGTGGGAAGGAGTTGAGGTGCAACCCCTCCTTCAAACGCTTTGTGATCTCATCTACCGGGGGATCATCCCTGCGGAAGTGAAAAAAGTTTTTTTCTCCGACACTTACCTTTTATGTCTGTATAAGGACCCATGGAACCCAAGCAAACTGCGGCCCATTGGCGTCCCTACTGCCCTCCGTCGCATCGTGGCGAGTCACATCGTCCAGTATGGCCGGGATCGTTTCGTTCGGGACCTCCTACCGCATCGCTTTGCCATCGGTGTGAAGGGAGATATGAACTCGTCATTAAGGCCACCCAGCTTGCAGCGGAGAGATACATTGAGCTGCCAGAGCTCCGTGGCGAATGCCCCTTGCGCAGCATTATGTATTTCGATTTTGAGAACATGTTCAACGAAATGTCGAGAGAGGAGGTGATGGGCATCCTGCACGAAGAGTACCCGGAATTGGTTGCCTTTTGCTCACTCCTTTACGGTACCTGCACCTCCGTCTTCAACTGGGAGGACGGCACGTGGCGGACTATCTCGATCTGGGAAGGGCTCAACCAGGGCTGCCCCCTGTCCGGACTCCTTGCCGCTTTAGTCATGGGTTGCATAGTTAGGCTGGTGGATGAGCTCCTTCGAGCAAGGGCAGCAGCGCGGCTTGCCGATGGAGACCCTGACAATGACGGTAACGACGGGATCACCCACTTTATGGGATGGGTAGATGATCTCACGGCTGCCATTCCGCTGGACGATATCCGGTTCTGCTGCAGCAAGATTCGTGAATTTGCTCGGCCGCGGGGCGGAAAATTCAACGTGCTGAAGGGGCGGCTACAAACGTCTTGCTTGGGGAGGCCCATCGACCCCATCCTGCGACCCTGCAACCTGACCCTCACTGACGACATTGCCTGGACAATTCGCAAGTTTTCCTGCAAAGCGGGGCGGCCAAACACCGGCGAATGACTGTCCTTTGAGGTGACCGACGGGCAGCGCTTGCTTGGAGCGCCAGTAGGTTTGGTGAAATTTGCCCGGACATTCTATGAGGGGAGAGTGGGCGAGGCCGCGGCGGAGGCAGATCTGCTGACCCAAAACGTCCCCGACCTGCAAACAAGGATGCAAATCTTTGCCCAGTGCACCAGCTAGAAGCTCCCCTACCTACTTGGGGATGACTTGATGTTCCACATGCCCCTGGAGGGGGACGAGATGAATGCCTTTAAGCCAGAGGAGTGGTGGGACTGGAACGGTCCGGTAGTCGACGCAATCAATTCTCAGGTCCGGTCCTTCGTCGGAAAGTTGGTGGGGAGGGACGACATCCCGGAGCATTCGCTCTGCATCTGCCAGACGGGACTCCGCCAAGGGGGATTAGGCATCATTCGCCCATCCCACCAAGCAGCCCCAGACTTCTGCCTTTCGATGACACAGGCCAAGCGGCAGGCCGAAGGAGGATTCTACTTCGGGAAGGATGTAAAGAACTTGGGGGTGGACCCTTCCTTGGCGCAGATCTTCTCCTCGACCTGGAATGATACATCCCTCTACCTTAGGCGATAGGACCGTCTGGCATCTTTTGCTTTCGTTGCCACGGCAGGATGTGCTCCAAGCGTGCCGGAGGAGGAGAAGTTGAAGCACTTAACCAAGCGAACGTCGGCACATAGCGCCCGCTCGCGCTTCAAAACTTACAGGGTGTACTTGGCTTAAGAGGACCTATACCGACATGTTTTACAAGAATGCACAAAGCACACGGTCCATCTTGCGGGGATCTTGTCCCCGCAGACACCGTATCCTATGGTGGGCCTGAGTAGGAGCAACCACCGCCACCGCATCCAAAACGATCTGTTCGTCATCACTATGCTTCGCAAATTAAGGCTCCCGCTGTTTGACCCTTCTGACTGCCCTTGGTGCTAGTGTGGCCAGACACACGACTGTTATGGAGATCACATATTCCGGTGTGTTTGGAACAACAAAAAAATGATGCACAACTATATCCGGGATGGCGTAGCGAGGGAACCCGGGATTCTTTTAGCAGCGGCAGATGTTATTCTGTCCTCCTTGCCGGTCGAAACCGAACGTGAAGAAGTTTGGGAATGCAACCCTGACTTGAAACCGTTGGACATAGTTTACGAGCCGGTGCCCACAGGGCGGGGGTTGCCTCACAATGTGTGTTCTTATTCCAGCCACGGTATCGACATCATAGTCACCCACGCTATTTCAACCAAACCCAATCTCAATCCTATCAATATTCAGACTTCAGTCTCGGCCCTTGTCGAATCAAATTTTCAGGAGGCGGAGAGGGGGAAGTTGCAACGGGATGGGATGACTGACGTCGACACCGGCCTTGCGGTCAAGGGCGATGAACTGATTGGACAGCTCATCAATTAACAAATCTTGCTCACTCCATTGGCAATCGACCCTCACGGGAAATGGGGGCCTATGATGAATTGTTTCTTGTTCGACCTTCTCCCTGACAATCCTATCTGGTTCTTGGAGGACGAACCGAATGTAGAAGCCATGTACCAGATGGCGACCACCCATCCGGCTCCTCGAGGGATTGTTAATCAGGCGCATCAGAACTGGCTAACCATGTGGCATTGTTGGACCTTTTTTGGAGGCTCCCACACTGTCCCGACGCCAGAGATATTCGCCTATGCGGAGCTTGGCCTCGCGCTCACCAAAGCGCTGGCCCTCCATGTGCGGAAGGCCAAGCAGCACTTTGGCATTCACCCGGACCCGAACCATCGCAGCAATTGGCGCCGCGGCGGTGAGGCGGAGGAGGTACCGTTGAGTTTGTCGGAGTCGGTATCCTCGTCTACTTCTGTGGAGACTCAACTGTTAAAGATCTAGGTGGTGCTTCCCTTTAGAAGATACACACACAAATAAACGTAACGCCCCATCATCACGTCTCCTGGATCATCCTGATGATGGCTAGCTTCTTGCTTGGGCCATGTGTGTCGATTGGCGATGATGTGGTGAGGCGTAGTATTGTGCTGCACGTGAATAATGACGTTGAGGGGAGGGGGGAGTGTAAGGCAGATGGTTTGTTGATGCGGCGTTCCATCGTGTGCCGAGTATAATTTCTCATCACTACTAAACCTTTTTGCAGCAACTTGATCTAGCTAAGCCTAGTAAGTTACTAGGCTTAGCTAGATCGAGTCGCTACTAGGTTTAGTACTGGAACCGCCTGATCCCTGCACCCGCCCCGCCGCCTCCGCGGTCCACTCAAGCCTCGCGCCGAGGGTGCAAGAACATCTCCCTCCTTCCGTTCAGCTCCAACGCCATTACCTCGCGCCGGCCCTTGAGGGGCTCCGCCTCGCTTTCAAGCCTTGCAATTTCGGCGTCGGCCCTTCAGGACTTTTTTGTCCTCCGTAAGCCCCTTCAAGGCGTCGATAATGCTGGCCTCAAACAGCTTAAACGTGTGATCGGAGTCCTCCCGCACCCGCTCAGACGAGCGGAGCTTCCGTTCCAGCCGGGCGACCTCGGCGCCGAGGCTTCCTCCGTTCCCCTCCTTGGTCTGAAGCGATCGAGCCCTCTGCCCCGCCTCTGACGCCAGCACCTCAATCACCGCCATGTATTCCTCCACTCGTGCGTCCGTTGATCCGGTGGCGACGATGGCGGCGGATGACTTGTCCTGTTTCGTTGAAGCGTTGCCTGCGGAGGAGGAGTCCGCCTCTTGGGGCGGTATCCTACGGTGATTTTACGGAGGCGCTCGATCACGACCTCGGCCACGTTTTCTGGTGCCTTTGAGCGAGCTGCAAGGCAGCAATGGCGGGGAACGGCCCAGGTTCGTTCATTATTTGGCACGTGGCGTCTTTGACAGTGATGGTAGGTCGACGCCCTTTGAGGGAGATTGCACCCGCTTTGCCGCGGCGGTGTTGGCGTTGACAACAATGCGGGCGACAATACGGGCGAGGACGAACACCACGTCACCGACAGTGTCATAATCGCATTCGAATAGCGCGGTACTGGAGTCTAGATCCGGGGCGGCACCGTCGGGATCAATATGCCAAACAATTGTATGGACGCCGTCGGCCTCACGAGAAAGCGTCTGCGGCGGCGTAGCCTCCGCCATCGCCAGAGATGAGGCCATGGTCACAGCATAGGCGGCAATGGCAATTGCGATGACGTAGGTGGGGTAATGCGATTGGTCTACATAGTATTCCCATCTAATTCATATGACATACGACGTGTGATATGTCAATGTACCCTTCATTTATTGGGGGATCACAGGAACAAATAACTGGGACAGGATTTGACTGAAACGTCGATCTCATCCGGATCAGAACTTAGCGCATAGAACACGTGAAGGCTCCCTACCTACGTACTTACATCTTGCGATTGTTGATAGCGCGGGTATCATACCTATCGCCCATCAGCCCGCTTGGCGCACACACAAAAAGTTCTTGATGCGGCCGGCGCGTGCACACACAAGCTTCGTTTGGGGCCAAATTTTTCAGTCCCCTCCAGGTCAATCGTCCCCTCTCAAGGCTTGCAAATGAACTTGCAAAATTGGCCTCGAACCCAAACAAAGTTAGATCAGTCATAATCATAAAAAACATACAAGATTCTGCAAACCAGCTTGCATCGCTTGTTACCAAACAATACCTTCTTACTATATCTCGGAGTGCATCATTATTATTGCTTGTAGTATGCTTGCTGCAACATTTCTAGAAAAGAAAAAAAATCTGGCACAGAGAGAGAGTAGCACAGAAAAAGACTTATCAAATGACTTTAGACAAACTGAAGAGCAAGAGTTCACATTTTCAACATGACAACAAAGCATCGAGAGCAGCAACAAAAACATTGCACAAATAGTGACCATCCCAGAACATGCACCTTACACATACTTTGCCATAGAGTGACAGTGAAGCACCAAGTTCATCCTCGGCATCAAGAAAAGCAGCCAAAGAGAAGATAAATATTTCTATGTACACAATATGTCGATATCACTGACATTGATGATGACAGATGCTCAGGAGCTTTGCTTAGGCAATGGCTGAAAGTTTTTCTTCGACAGATATTATGATACCTTCAGATGCTTTGGTCTTCTTTGCCAAAAAGAAAAAAAATCTGTACCCAGTTCTACTCTTGACTGTATGCCACCACTACCGCTTGGCTTTACCAAAATGCACAAGTTCACTGGGCTTTGACCTCATCCTAATGGCAGTCTGTCTCTCCTGATCTCCTTGCCAAAAGAGAAATGATGCCCAGACCCATTGTTACTCCTGGCCCAACATCTGATTCCGCAAAATTACCAGCGATTGGTGTGTACGTACCGATCGGTCGAAAAATAAATACCAGCTAAACTTAGCCTATATAGCTGGTAAATAATCTCCAGCGTATCCGTTGGATATTTTTTGCAAGGAGCAATAACTTCGTTTCGCACGACCCTGTACTCACACAGCTGCTGATCCAATAGATATTTTTTGCAACGAGCAGTAACTTCATATCGCAATCGACGGTCTTCACACATTGCCTTGATTGAAGCATAATCATTAATCAATCTGATGACAAAACACCATTGGATGTAATGTTGGATTATTTCTATCTGCTTTGAAAGATAATTATTTTTATTCTCTTATAGTCGCCTTTCTCCCCCCCCCTGAATTCTCAAACGCTCGTCTCCCCCCCTGTCCTGAGTCACTCCCCCAGTCGTCCCCTCCTACCCCCAGCCCCCTTTCCTTGGCCAGTAATCCCTCTCTCGCCCGCTCGTCCCCCACTGGTCGTGCACCGATATTCGTCCGGCAATTGCTAGCCAGCCTCCATCTGATTTTCTGTTATGAGGGGGGGGGGGGGCAACGAATGATGGGAACAATCAAGGGAGCAGGGGGGAGAAGATGCACTAAGCTAAAACACTTACCATAGGCATTCGTTGCTTGCTCGCCCGTCGCCCCCAGTTGGTCTTGCGATGCTCGCCGTCCTCCCAGTCCACGACTGTCAGCCGTCCAACACTCGGCCTGCTCTGGCTTTGCTGTCGTAAGGGGAGGGGGTGGAATGTGAGAGCAATCGACAATGGGGGCCGAGGGGGGGGGCACAAAAAACTCACCACACTCATCCTTCGCCCTCGTCATCCCCTGTTGTCTTCAGCCAGTCGTGTGATGCTTGCTCGTCTCCCCATCCTTGATCGTCAATCGTCCAACGCTCGGCCTGCTATGCGGTTGCAAGGGGGGAGACAAACAGGTCAGGAGAAACAACAATCAACGACGAGGGAAGGAGGGCATGAAGAAACTTATCATACTTTGCTGTACCTTGCTCGTTCCTCATCGTGTACTCGGCTAGTCGTACGTCTTACGAAGCTTGCTGCCCACCCCAGTCACCGACTCATATTTTCTTCAATCATCCTGCTGGCCTGTTTTGCTGCCGGGAGAGGAGAGGATTCATGAGAGCAATTGACAACAGGAGAGGGCGGGGGATCACTAAAAAACTCGGCCGGTCGTGCGATGCTCGCTTGCAGGGGGGAGGTTCACAAAAATCTTACCGTGCTCATCCGCTGCTCGCTTTTCGACGTAGCCATCGTCGAAGCCGTCGTCTTCACTGTGGCCGTTGTGGCGACAGGTCCATCATGACCAATGAGTCGTTGTTGTTGGTGAAATAATATAATGACGATCGAGCGAGCGTCGATTGCAGCGCACGGACCGGGCATCCTTGTCAGGTCATTGCTTTTGCTGTTTGAATGAATGACAAAAAAACGACAAAAACAAAACGGTTTCGTTCTTTAGCTAGTGATTGATCTACGGAGTTTGCCGTAGAATATCCTTTTTATTTATCGCTTCAATATTCACTCCTGAGAAGTCTCTCGAAGAAACACATCAAGACAAAACTATTCGTTTTTGTGTGTGTGTCAACAAAAACGAACCGTTTTGGATCATGTGCATGACGCTTTTCAATCGTTTTCGTTGTGTGTGATTCGTTCTTTTTTGTGTGGCAACAAAACCAAATCGAAGGCTGGAGGTGTGCCGCCAAAATCATGCAAAAGCTTGCCAAAATCATGAAAAAAACGCTCAAAATTAAGCGTTTTTTTTTGCTGATCCTATTGGGATCGGTACCAGCTGCGTGGCTCGTGGCAAGGGGCACGGAGTCCCGATTGCAGAGTGGGCGCGGCATTCGGCGAAGCGCGAAGATGCGCGCCGAAGGTAGCCGCCATCAGCGGCCAGTAGCCAGCGCCCGAGCCAAGCTTAGCAAGCCGAGCTCATAAATTCATAGCATTCTGTTATCCAAAAGCTATTGTAGCATTCACTCTGTTCTGCAAGTAACAGAGGAGAGACGACGCCTCTCGTATAATTTTAATGAGTTGTGATAATGTTGCCATGAGACCCTAGACCGGCGTATTCGATTTGCCTTCATGCGATGGATGCCATCAGCCGCCAGCAAGAGGGTTGGCGTGGAGTCACCCCTCACGGTCGTAACGGCTGGCACGGTTACTGCTACCGCCATGATTGACATCATGACGAGATTGGAGGAGACGAGGTGCACGTGCTATCATTGATTTTATGGCGAGGTATCTACCTACTTTCTTACTGTACCTCAAAGTGTTTCTACCATCCGGTTTGCACCCCAGGCTCTCGAGGTTCGCACACCACATTATCTCTAACCCCTACGAAGCTTGTTGATACGCACTGCACATTCTATCTCCATGCAACAAAACACCCCCAGGCCAGGGGGGAGGGACACTGGCCGTTCAAAACCAAGCACTAAACTAACGAATCGAACCCACGCCGATCGATAACCATAACTGGACGGATAACGGCCGGACCTCAAGGAAAAACGGCGGAACCGGGTAAAAATGTCCAAACCGGCCGAAATGGTTGTAAACGTAGCGAACCGTCTAGATTCCAAAAGGCGTACATCAGGAAACCAATTTCATACCTTAAACGCGATACGTACATACCTCGAGGT
>JALLPA010001164.1:0-11677 GCA_036939895.1 Thalassiosira exigua
TAGTCTGGATAAGTTTTTGATGCTACTGCTCTAGCCATACTACGGCGGCAGACGGCGGCCTTGATGTGCAACGTAAACATGGTGAGGGTGATGTCGAAGTTTCATTTCAGAAGGCAGACAGACCTAAAAATGATTATCGCCTGGCTACTGCGGCTCCTCAGTGCCAAGGATAAAGCAAGGGTGCATCAAGGGCACGAGGACTCAGAAAAATCACAAAAAAGCCAATGATGGGGACACCCGAGATCCGCAGCAACCCATTTCTGACAACAAAGCATCTCATCAGCTAACCAAGGCAGAATATGTCTTGTCATTGCTCGAGTGTGCTGACAACGCGAGAAAACGTGGGCCGGCCAATCCTCAAATCATCAACGCTGACGTAGCAGGTTGTTGTGTCTATAACCCGACCGCTATCAAGTACGCTTTTGCGATGGTAGTGTGATAAGTCTACAGGTAGGGAAATGACAGGATTTTGAAAATCCTACAAAGAGATTCGCTGAGGTAGTGGCAGGTTTTTGGTGTCTGTTGGTTCTTACTCCCACATGCCTTCCAGGGTGCGACCCTAAGAAACATAAAATATCTCCAGGAGAGGCTCCTATCATGGCACACAATGGAGTCATAACTGGCGATGGCGACAGAGTTGATGACGAAAATTAATTTTGTAATGATGTTTTAGAATTACATTCCAACATCTAAATAACTACTACACAACAAATTGAGATTGCTACGATTGCTACATGTTGGTAACCAAGTACCCCAATTCTGCCACAGAGGGGGTCGTCACTCGTTACCATCATTGTGTTTCTTGAAGCCATACTTTTCCAACAGCGAAGGACCTTTTTGACTCTCCTGAAACGCCTGCAGCCGGACCAGACTTTCCATGGTGCTCAGGTTCATGGACGTGAGGTGCGCCGTCCTGGCCAAACGAGTGCGGCAGCCCTTCACGTTGAGTGAGATCGGTTCTGAAGATTCCGCTGGTGGTTCGTAGAATTGGTGCAAGCTCTTGCTGCCGGGCGAAGCGATTTTGTCTGCAACTTTTTCCACCGGCAGGTTTGATGTGTCTTTCTCCGACGTCGAGATTGGAAATATGCTTCTCGTCACAACATCTGACACAATGCTACAGGCCTTTACATTGACCGAGAACAAATCGGCAGATTGTGCGACTGGTTCGTAGAAACGATGCAAGCTTTTGTTGCCGGGCGAAGCGATTTCTTCCGAATAATTGTCGACTGGAGCAGGCATGTCTTTGTCCGATGTCGAGATAGGAAAGATGTTATCTGTCACGGCATCAGACACAACGTTGCAGGCCTTCTCATTGATTGAGATAAGTTCGGCAGATTCTACAACTTTGTAGAATTGATGCAAGATCTTGTCCTGCGGCGAAGTGATTTCGTCTGAACTTTTTACCCTTGGGGCCGACATGCCTTTGTCCGACGTTGATACTGGAAAGATGATATCCGTGACAATGTCGCTGACAAGGACTGGCGAGCAAGAGTGGGGGGTGTCGTGAGCGTCTGCATCCTTCTCTGGAGTGTACAAAAGCTCGCTCAAATCGCTGGTCATCTCGGCAGACGGAGACTCTTTCCTCATTCTGTCACCACTGTCATCGTTGCTATTTGCTGGGAACATTCCAATGATTGAATGGCAGCTATCCGAGGTCTGGGATGGTTCGCAGGATTGGTGTACGATTTTGCTTTGCACTTCGGCAGCTTCTTCGGTAAAAGCCACGAGCTTCTCAATTAAGAGCTCGTTGCCATTCTCGTCAACAGGGCACTCTTGACATTCCAGATTGGTTTTCGGCGAAACCTTTTCACTCAGCAATGCTTCTGATGTGTGGATATTCTTACTCGACTCGGCATGGAGATCGTCATCTTTCGTACAAATTTCACCACCATTCGCGCTTGCATTGGTTAACTGATGGGGATGTTGATTCTTTTCGTTCAGTGCCTGGTCCATGACAATCTTTTCTTCGGCAGGTTTGTTTTCAACTGGAGAGGTACCGGGAAGCACGTCCTTGCTCATCGCGTCAGGAGTTTCACCAATCTGAAGCTCATTTTCTTCTGACTTCTGATCAATATTCACTCCTGTTGCTTGGTTCTCATTGCCAACCAAGGAGTTACTAGACAAATCAGCCTCGCCTTGGCGCTCAACATCGCCGGAACGAATCTCTCTCTCGGTCCCAACCGTCTTCAAGTCGGACGTCACGTCGATCTCGAACGCGTACTGGACGGATTCCTGCTGCTCGACGACGTCCTCCTCTTCGGCAACGTCATCGAAGGCGACGTCGCCGCAGGAGTACAGCATCGCGGCGCATTCGAACAAGCCCCCTCGGCTCTCGGACATTTCCGACAGATCGTCGAACTGGTGAAGGTTTGGAGCGGGCGAGAGTCCCTGCGCGATCGCCTCGTTCTGGGCTCCCCCGTTGCTTTCGACCTGTTTGGAGGGCTTTTCCTTGGATCCTTCTTTGTCCTCGATCTGCGCGTGGGACGTTTCTTTGACTACTTCGCTTTCGATCGGAGTAGAGAGCTTTTCATTGGCGGGTTCTTTCTTTTCGATCTGTAAAGATGGCGCATCTTTGACTTCCTTCTTGCCATCGGTTTGCAAAGAGGACTCGACCTCGACTCCCGCTGTGCATTCAATCTGCGCAGAGGCCGTCTCTTTCCCCTCTTTTTCACCTTTGCCCTCGCTCTTTTCATCCGGTTGATCAATGCCATCTGTTTCACTGCGGTCTGCACCCTCAGCGAAGACACCGCCTGGTGCGACCAGGGGCCAACTAGGAGATCCTTCGACTTGACAGACATCGTCCTCGGGCAGGTCCAGTTTGGTGTTGTCGCATTGGACTACGAGAGAGCTCTCCTGTAGTGCAAAGTCCGCCGCATTCTCCTCCGGAGAGGACTCATAGAACTTGTGAACGTTTTTCTTCGACGGAGATTCGCGTCCGGTGGCAACAACGTCAGCGTCTCCTACTTTCTCAACAGTAGATTCTACTTCCTCTGAAAACGGAAACTTATTCGCTTCCGACGGCTCGTAGAACTGATGCACGTTCTTCTTCGGCGGCTGCTCGAGTTCGAGGACCTTGTCGGCGTCCAGGGCCCGGGCATCGCCCGGCGGCGGCCTTTGCTCAAGGCTGAATTCTCTCGCTGCAGTCGTTTTAGTCGTTTCAGTCGTTTCAGTTGCTTCAGTCGCTTCAGTCGCTTCGGAATCGTTCGATGTGGCCTTCAATGGACAGGGTGGCTCATTCTCGATGGTGGTTGAGCCCTTCCAAGATGCGAAGTTGTCATTCTCTGCCGAAGCGGAACCGTAGAAGTAGCGGACGATGTTCGTCGTCGGAGAAGTGACTCCCACTTTCTCAACTGCGGATTCTACTCCGTCTGCAAACGGAAACTCCTTCGCTTCGGACGGCTCGTAGAACTGGTGCACGTTCTTCTTCGGCGGTGGCTCGAGTTCGAGAGCTTCGTCCGCCGCGTCCAGGGCCCGGACATCGTCCGATGGCGATCTGTGCTCGAGGTCAATTTCTAGCGTTGACGTAGCGGGAGGCTCGTTCTCTACGGTTGCGACGCTCGCCTCCTCTTCGTCTTCTTTCTCTTCGTCGGCAGCTTCCGATCCGTCCGTGGACGGAAGTTCGTTTGACGCGGACGGATCGTAGAACTGGTGCACGTGCTTTTTCGTCGGTTCCTCGAGCTCAAGGACGTTGGTGGGGGCGTTCGAGACCTTGGTATTTCGCGATGGCATCGGTTTTTGCCCAGCAGGTTCAATCGCCCTCGAAGGACTGGAACATATCGGACCGTAAGACGGGCTGCTAGCGCTCGACGCGCCCCGCGAGGCCGCCTTGACCGCCCTGTCGGAGCTGTCCCTCACCAGCTTCGCCGCGTCGATCGGGGCCGAGATCGACGGCTGGTGGAACCGGTGCGCGTTGCGCTTCGGCCAGGCTTCGCCCGCGCCTTGGGAACCCTCGCCCTCGCCCTCGGAGCCTTCCCCAGACCCGTCTCGTCCCTGAGCATCGTCCTGAGCGTCGTTCGTGGTGATTGAGACCTCGGGCTCGTAGAAGCTGAACTTGGTCATCTTCGGGACGCCTACTACGTCGTCGTTGTGGCCGTCGAGGGAGCGTAGGTCGTCGCCGTCCGGGCGGATGGGTGACACCGGCGGCGTAGCCTCGGCCTGCCGCGGCGCCATGTTATCGGATTGTTGTACCTGAACGGTTAGAAACAATGGGAGGGCGAGGACAGAGTTGGAAACAATGGTACGAAACGATGGCATTCGTCTGGCGCGACGATTTGCATCCGTGTGGCAACATGGTAAACGGCGGCTGCGTTGGGGGTGTGCGATCTGAAATCCGAAGCGATAGACAAGCGCCGAAAATCTGCAGCGGATAGAAATCGCAGAAAAGGCTGAACTGGGAGCGTCGTAGTAACATTGAGAACGAAACCGTAGTCGCATGTCGTGTCTCGCTATCACGAACCCATCCTTGGCCCCCAAGTTCGGCCCCGTCGGCATGGCCCTGGCGTGGATGTCGCGCGGGAGCGGGGGAGGGCACAAGGGCAACTATACTGCGACCAAGTCTAATGCCTGGGTATGGTATCTCTAGATACCTTGCATTGCGTGCACTGTTTTTAGTTCACGTTCGAGAGGCAGGATTGTCGGCGGTATTGTACGTACCCTACGAACTTACCATACAATACATAGGTAGGTACTACAGAAGCCCCGCAACAACTTCAAATTAACCCTATTAATTTTGTAAATAACTTTGAGAGACTCGAGTGACGTTACGACACAAATGCGACAGGTTACGTCGGAACGATGTTTGATTGGATGCAGGCCAACTAACATACAGGCCACCATGGCGTCCACCGGCAGCGCCTAGTACCGCCGCCGAACGACGCCCCCCCCTCCCCAGCAACACCTCTGCCAGCTCCCCGTCAAGGGGGATCCTCAGCGGTCAAAGCCCTACCCTGGGTAAGCTGCGGGGAGGCCGACGAAGTCAGCTACGCAGGTGCGCGGCACTGGCAATGGCGCGCGCCAGAAGAACCACCGCAAAGGCACTACCGGCGCTCTACGATACCACGCGCCAGAAAATGACATTGCTCCGATGGATTGCTCCTGATGGGGGATCCATTCGCGGGGCCCAAGCCCCTTCTCGGGTTAGCAGCGAGGAGGGCCACGACGCTACTGCAAACGCCTTCCGGCGACCAACGGCGCGGACCAACCGTCACATCTATACTGGTTCCTACGTGACTTCTACAGGACCGGCGGCTCTCACACCCGAGTTAATCCCCCTCGGACCTCCAGGTGTGAACAAAACAAAGAGAGAGAGAGAGAGCTTCCCAGCGGAAAATGAGGAGGACCGACATCCGAGGAAGAGGGGGGGAAACCTAATCCTCCTCCCAAGACCCAAAGGACATCCTTTTTGTGCAACGACTCCAACGTGAACCCGGAGGGACACCGAAATCTGCCGACCATAGTCTTGAAGCCGCGGGGGGTGGGGACCCCCGTTTTTTTGCTTCCGTGGCTACACCCCCCAAGACTTAGGTGTCCCAGGGATCATCCGTCCGACTTTGGAACTTGCAGCACCCGAAGGCTGCAACACAACCCACCAAAGTAAGACGGACGATCAAATCCCAAGCAACAGCTATGTGCCGTTTGTGCCTTGGCGGAGGGCACGCACTACCTTGGGGGGGGCACATATCCACACTTGCCGGGAGAGCCGAGGAATTGCTACCCATTTTATGAAGCCACACTCTGGGGATGCTCCTAAAATGGATGGACCACACAAAATAAATGTCTGGAGGAGACTGGGGGCAAAGAGAGGGTTACTACCCCCTCTTCCAAAGACGTCTCCCGAGGGGACGCAGCAGCGCGAAACTCAAAAGTGTAGTACTTGGAAGTGACAAGAGGGAAGCGACAAGAGGGAAAAAGGAACGTGTTTCTACGCCTGTGGCCTGAAACTTTAACAAAAGCCGCCGGCGACTACATATTTCATGAGTGATCCATGACGCACTCGACAGACCCCCGTTCGGGCGCGTGGGTGGTATACGAATACAGTGCGCTAGCTCCAATGATTACATACCCGAAGCGCCAGAGCATGTGAGGCGTTACAGGGACCCAAAATACTTAGATAGGGTAATAGTTCCAAAAATTCGATACCTATCATCTAATATGTAGGTAGGATACAGAAAAGTCTGGTCTGGGCTGAGAATCGACTGGCGCAGCGCCCGATAAGCGATTTGCATCTCTACCGTAACGTACTTTTTTAGGTTTCAGCCTACGTACCTCACGTAGAGGCCAACCAAGATCGCACCATGTTCCCGCCGACGAACGAGCACGTCGTCCTCCTCTTCTACCGCTAATTCCTCCGACGATTCCGTCGCCGCCTCCGGGATCGTCGCCGGACGATGCAGCCGCCGCCTCGTCGATGTCAAACGGCAGAGTGGGAGGAGGGTGGCGGTAAACGAGGCCGCGCTCCGCTCGCCAAGCTCCGATCGTCCGGACGACCCGTCTTGGTGTGCGTGAACAAAGTCGACCTCGCGGCCGACGAGGACGGGTACGTCAACGCCCCCCCGGAGGCCGTGCGTGCCATACGATGATGGAGGGAGATCTCGCCCGACGCCTTCGCGATAATTCCGGCGTGCGCGGCGAACGGCGTCGTCGATCCGGGCTGAGATGTCTGCTGACGTGTAACGACCCTGCGGTGGACCTGGGGGGCGCCGTCCGCGCTTTGGGCCGGCCGGTGCCCGGCATGTTCTCCACCGACGACCCGTCTGGGTTTCCCAACAGCGAGGAAGCGAGGAAGATCCTGTCGCCGGGTCCGCCGCTGTACCTTCCCGACGTCCTCACCGATCGGACCGATCGGTTCCGCACCTCCGAGGTGATACGAGGGGCGCTGTTTCAAAAACTGGGGAAGGAGCTGCCGTACTGCTGCGAGGTGCGGGCGGGACGGTTCGACGAATCAAGACGATATCTTGACAAAGAAGACTGCAGCGACGGCAAGGGGAAGGGCAAGGGGAAACGAAAGTCCGTCATCCGAATCGAAGCCACCGTACTCGTGGAGCGTGATTCTCAAAGGGCATCGTGGTCGGCAAGGGAGGTAGGACGATCAAGGACGTGGGCACGGACGCTCGGAAGGAGCTCCAGGAGCTGTTCGGTGTCAAAATGGTCTTGGACTTGAGGGTGAAGGTCAACGCGGGGTGAAGGGATGACGTCGAGAAGCTGAAGCGGTACGGGTACGTCTCGTAGGTCGTGCCCGCGCGGCGTTCCGACGATTTGGTAGATGGATCGCGCGAGCCTCTTATCGTCCGATGACCCGACTTTGATACCTTCGGGGAGGGTCGCCCTCTGCGCCCTTGGGAGCGGAGTCTCCCGTGGGTGGTGGAAGGCCTCGGCCTCTTTGCAATCTTGCAACGGTTCCTTCGCGTGGATGATATGACATATACTTATAATCTACGAGCGTCACAGGTTCTCTTTTCTTTTCTTCTCCTTCGTCGTTGAGCTAGTAATTATGTTCTGCTTCCTTACCGAATGAGTTCCGTTAGCCCTGTCGAGGCCATTCAGTCAATCATAATCATTGTCAGGTTTGCGGGAATGACTAACTTTACAAAGTCAGCACCCGAAAAGGTGAACATAGATGACATCGGCTTACGATTTCCACGTCTCGAGAAGTCCGCCAACTTTTGATACAATCGTTAAGGCTCAAAAGATTAGTGGATCTGTTTGACGCCTTTTCCTGTACGTGGCTGTAAAAAATCAGCCAGCATTGGCTCTGGTATTGTGGCACGGAACCCTCTGGCAAGTTCGATACGATAGAGCTTTGGTGCCATTCTCAAGTAGCTAG
This sequence comes from Thalassiosira exigua, assembly GCA_036939895.1. Lineage (NCBI taxonomy): Eukaryota > Bacillariophyta > Thalassiosirophyceae > Thalassiosirales > Thalassiosiraceae > Thalassiosira > Thalassiosira exigua. Next base: position 7,823 of record JALLPA010001164.1, read on the forward strand.
CGACAATGTCAATGATATCGACACGGATCGGGGATGCGGGCGCGCCCTCCTCCACCGGCCCGACAGTACCAGGGACGGTCCTCTTCCGGCTCGACCCTTGCACCGCGTTCCGGAGGATGGAAGCGTCGGTTCCCTCGGGGAAGATGTCCCGCGCTTGGTCCAAGGCCGCGGGGCGCTCTCGGTCGCTGTGCACCTGCGCGTCCCAAGCAGGGCCTCGCGCGGGGAGGAGGGCGCCACCGACCCTCCTCCGCCGGACGCGGCCGTGTCCGTCGTCGGAGGTTTGGTCGTTGTCGAGGGCCCGCGCGGCACACACTTCCACGTACTCACGGGCGAAGCAGTCCGCTCCAGAGATTACCGCAACGGCGCGTTGGGGGAACACCCCCCCCCCCTTCACCGCGCCCCATGAAGTCCCTCGCCGCTTCAGCCCCTCCAAGGTCGCGGGCCACATGGTCATCTGTCCCCGAGGAAGCAAGAGCGGGTCGTCTTTGTCGCTGAGCCCTTCGGCCTCCCGATCGAACGCGTCCTCTAGCCGCAGTCCGTGACATCCCTTGATCCAATCCAGCGCCGCTACCAGGCGGCACAGCGGGAGCGACGCGGTCGACGGCGTGTTGAATGGCGAGGGGGGGCAATACGGCCGCGAGCTTGTCGAAGAGCAGCGAGGGAGAGGCCAGGAGGGCGTGCTTCCAGGCCCGGGGGCGTAGGTACGTACCAGTGCCTGCGACCACAAGGGAGGGCTCTCGGGAGGACGGTTGGCTTCCGCCTTCTCACCGCCTCCCCCAGCGTCTCCTTCCCCGCTTGAACAGCAGGAGATAAAAGACGAACCGCTCCATCAAATGCTCTAAAAGGTCGAACGACGGCTCGCGACGGGGCGGAGTCCTCGGTTCCGTGGAGGGAGATCCCGACGGCCTCATCGTAGCCGGACCCCTGCGCCACCAGGACCGCCGTGGACTCCGACGCCGCCGCGGGCGCCCTCGACGGTGCCGACAGTGTTGGCTGGCCTATCGTGACCACTGCGCTGGCACAGGGCTTCCGCGGCCGGCGTGATGGGCGGCGACAGCGTGGGTCGAGGTGGCACCTGTATCGTACCAGCCTGCACCTGAGTGGCCGCCGGGTTTTCGAGAGGTTTGGAGTCCGAAACCTAAAAATGCCCACGTCTTGACCAACTTAGGAATTAATATACCATTAGTTAGCGCGCAAATCGCATAGTAAGATGAAAAATGTTTTATTTCTGGCTTGACCGCAGATCGTAGCCTCCGCACCTCTGATCTGTTCCCGTCCTCTCCCGCACGTCCTCGTTCCTCGTTCGCCGTCCTCTCGCTACTCGGGCAGCAGCACGCGGACTGCCCCGGTGTCCGCGCCCCGTCGCCGCGCGCCTCGTCCCGGACCCGATATGGCCCGAGCACCAGATCCAAACTGGTAGGCTCCCGTAGCCGTAGCCGTAGGGTGGGGATCCCTCCCGATTCTGGCGATGAGTCCGACGCCGTCGGACGGCAAGGGCGAGGGAAACGCGCTGCTGTCGCGGTGGTCCGACGTCGGCCGCTGGCGAGAGCTCTGCCCGCATTTGACGATCTCGGATTCCGTCGCGTTCGGTGAGCGAACTCCAGGACGGGAAGACGAACATATGACGCGCGGCCGCAATATTGTATTGTTCGCGCAGATTCGCGCTCTGATTTTCGCTGGAAACCTTTGCAGGCGGAGGGAGCGTCGGTGGGTGCGGGAAAGTTGACACAGAGAAGATCCGCGAACGACTCGTCGACGACGGATACGCCCTCCTAAACCACGACATATGCTCCGAGAGCTTGAGGGAACGAGTGCGCGGGGGCATTTCCGACCTCGAGGCTCGGCGGCTACCCGCCACGTTCGTACTGCTATTCGACCAAACGTGGGAGCTGGCCTCTGCGTCCCATCGGCTTCTACTGAGCAACCGTGGACAAAATCGAGGGATATTGCGCGCCAACGAGATGGCGTTCAATTTCGACATGCTCGCGTGGAACATCGATCCGCGCCGGGATCAGGCCGGGTTCAGCCCCCACCGGGATCGTCAACCAGATTCCGTCCCTGCTCTCAAAAAGAGTTTCTATTCCGACGGCCAAGCGAAATACGTCACGCATTGGATAGCGCTGTCGGAAGCCAGCCCGGAAAACTCGTGCCTGTACGTCATCCCGAGGGAATTCGATCCGGGCTACGCGAACGGGGACGATCCTCCAGAAGAGGACGTTGAACAACAATGTGACGAAAGCAACGGAGCGAATGCAACTGAACACATCTCACCGCTGTCGCGTGCCTTGAGCACTAAGGAGTCCTATCAAAACATCCGCGCCCTCCCCCGACGAGCCGGGCAATCCCTCCTGTTCACCCACAGGATCATGCACTGGGGGTCGCGGGGGAACAAACGCGCCATCGGGGTCGAACCGCGGACGGCGATCTCGTTCGTGTACAGCGACGTCGAGTTCGAGCCGCCTTACCTCGCCGACGAATCCTTCTCGGAAGACGGCAACCATAGATGGAAGGCCCCGCCGTTTGAGACGCGGTTGCTCCTCGTGTGCGCCCAGCTGCTCATTTACTACCAGCGGTTCGACCTGTCCGCGGAGGCAATACGGGCATGTTATGAGTATTGCAAAGCCAACGCCCAAGAGTTGCACGAGTCGTACCGAAAGAAGGTGTTCGTCGAGTTCGTCAAGGCGATGAAGGAGATGAGGGATGGAAACAACGTCGTGGATGCGAACGGATCTGGGACGAACGATGTCGGTGGGCCTGGAAGAATAGACGAACCGAACAGCGAAGACGAAGAAGCGCTTCTTGAGGAGATGTTGGACAACAGCGATGAATTCGACGACGACTTCGACGAAATGTGCAGTGACGACGATCCTCAGAATGGCAACGGGAGCAAGAAAGCTCGTACTGAATGAAAACTTTGTTACAAGTATTACCCTTTGCATGTTAGATAAGGCCATGTTCTACTTGTAAGTATGGTGTTGTACCTGAGTCCCGTGTGTAGACCCTAAGTCCCTAGTGTCAGTTCCTCCTTCTGCCTTCTTGCCCCTCGTCTTGTCAGTAGGGTGCATGATACTTAGGCCACAAGAGGATACCACTGGAGGCCCACTTACTGCACCAGCAGTGGGCCCAGCGGCTAGCACAAGCCCCCATCACACAACAACTCAGTGAATGGGGGAACGATACTGAGGGTGCCGGACTGGCAGCAATTGCAACAAAAGAAGCTGATGCAGCAGATGGCCCACCTATTATGGGGGGGTGAAACAACAATGCTACATGGGTTTGAATTCGGTTAGATTAGGTGGATTATTTTAGGTTTCAGGAAGTGGTTACTTCGGAGTTCTTTTGTCCATTTGGCTCTCATTTTTTTCTTTTTAGACATGGTTTAGTTGGATTGGAGTTAACGATCGGCTCCTTCATTGGATTTTTTGACTTTTGGGTCTCTCCACTGTCTTCTTTGGTACAGTTGAGTCGCATGTCTCTTGAGTCTGCTTTTAGTCGGCTCCTCCTTTCCCTGTCAGCATTGGTGCTCATAGCATCACATTGCTGCTCACAGCCAATACAAAGAGGTTGCCAGCAAGTTGGTCACAGTCTACTGTGGGCCATCAATATCAATTTCACCATATAAAGACTCAGTAAGTAAAAATTAAAAAGAAGAACAAAGGAAGTGTTATTTTGTGTCATTTTTGTCCTTGTTGTATGTGGTATCGTATAGTCATGGCGGCTAATGGAAGAGGGTGATAGCAATTATTGCTCAGTATGAATGGCAAACCTTCTTCTTTGCGATGGCTGCCATGGCCACTGTGATCATGCGTTGCCGCTGATACTTCATGGATCGCTTCATTAGGTTGTTCATGAGCC
>JALLPA010001165.1:0-11661 GCA_036939895.1 Thalassiosira exigua
TAGAGCCTCGGTAGAACTTGGCGCGCAATTGCCAGAGCTGGCGAAATGCAGGTTTAAGGTGGATATGTTTCGCTCACCACACGAAACAGCCATAAACTAAAATTCTATCATTCTAGAACACAATTACAACACTGCTATTGTCCAGTAATGATTGTCTGGTATCAACGAGGCATTTTGGCACGTAGAAGTATTTAGTTGTCGTTAGGTTGTAAATTATAGATGGACATTTATCACTAACAAATCACTAGTAATATTTTTCGAGATTCGACGGTGAATTTACTAGTAGTCTGTTAGTGCCAAAAATTATCAGGTCTGTCCCCAGGACTCCTACATGAATTAAAACTTGAAACGCTCCGTTCTCGTTCAGATTCTGACCGTTTTCAAAAATTCTAAGTGCACATAGATCAGAATGTACCTGATCGTTCCATAGAAGCAATAAAAAGGCTATTTCATTGGAATCGACAGTCCTCATGTTTTTTTCGAAACTTTGCTTGCCAACATTGTATGGTTCATTCTAATTTGACAAACATTGAAAACGCTCATTCGAAGGAGGCAGAGATAAAAGTGAGAGATATGAAGGGCTTTCAAAATCCCGTTATAAGAGCAATGGTGAATTTCAAAATATCCTTATATTATCAACCCTTCATATTAAATCATAGAAAACATATCACAATGTGTGTCAAAAATTCATTGTTGTAATGAAATCTATATGAGACCATGGTAGCAACGGAAAAAGTTGGGTCACATAGCCAAGAGCAATGATGACGACTACGATGAAAACTTCTCAGTGGTCATAATGGAGTAGAAAGCGAAATAACTATTCAAAACTGTAAGTCAAGCTTGCTGTTCATTCTTCAATATAGTCGAAGGCAAAGAGAGCTACACAGAAAGAAAAGTGAAACGGAATCAGCACCAATTTTTACAATCGACCCAGAACTTTTGGGCAAGAAAATGGATTAAAAATACATCCCAATCTCAGTGCCCAACAACTACATGCAAATGTAAATGGTAGACAAAGCATTTCGAAATACCTTCGGAAGATCTCCTGGAGATACAACAGCTCCAAAGTAGTAGAAGTATCCAACATGGCAAGCAAGAGGTTGATTTTCGATACGATCGCCATCTACCTAGTCCCTGGTGTGGGTGCCGAGCTTGAGTAACATCTGGATTCACATGACAAGTGTGGCGTAACAATTGGCTTCCGCTAGTTTTCTCCCTGTGTGCTACCTAAAAATAATAACGACCCATGGTTCAGGAGAGGGGGTCTTACTACTAAAGAAAGTATCGCACCACATAATGCAAGTAACTCATTCAGCCCCCAGTGTCTATGACATGGTACGATATTCATTGCCATCACCAATGAATTAATAATAAATAATTTGTGTCAATAACATTTTTAGCACAGATTTTGTTATCACAAAAAGATACGCCACTGTTTATTGCACTGGTGACGACTGTGACGACCGACGCAATGACGAACGAACCCCCAGAGCGAGTCACGAATGCAGAACAAAAAACAAAAGAACGACAACGACAACGACGACCCGCGCGGAACAATGATGTCGATACGATGTCGGATGTCGATGTCGAGCGCCGGCTTCCCATATCTCCTCCCAAGCCAGAGCCAGAGGCAGGCAGAGGCACGCACAACATACCTACCTCGAGCTTCCGACAAGACAAGGCTCCGCTCCCGGTCAGCGGATGCGTCGCGGTCGGGGCGTAGGAGTCGCTCGGCATCGGCAGTGTGGGCGTCCGGATTGGGAAGACTGCCGAACACAACGAGGACAAGGCATCGCAGAAACTGGAACATGCAGAAACCACTTCCGCGGCCGGCCACGAAGATTACAATTTTTTGTTGATACACGCACGGAATGACATGACTGCAATGGCGTGGAAGAAGAATCACTTATTGATGCATCCGGCCGGCCTTTGCATACTGTTTCTGCCCGTGTCTGGGTATGGTTTTGCATCTCCAAGAAGCCTCACTGCACGTGGAGCCCGCCAAAACCAATACAATCATGTCATGGAAAGACGGCAAGTTGTGGGATCACGCCTCCCGAAAGCGCTGTACTCCCATACCGCTGCCGTAGATTGCGGCGATGCTGACGGGGACGAGGAATTCCTAAAACGTGGCACGACCTCTCCTTCTGCTTCTGCAACTCCGTTCGTCGGCCTTCCCTCATACAGACGAATCATGTTCTTCTTGGCCACTACGTTTCTCATCTGGGTATCAGAGCCTCTTCTCAGCCTTGTGGACTCTGCAGCCGTCGGTCGATATGCTGGAAAATCCGCACAATCAACTGACAACCTATCTTCCGTTGTGCAACTGGCTGCGTTGGGCCCAGCGACAATGTTGTGTGATTCTTCTATCTACTTGACCATGTTCATATCCATGGCAACTACGAACAAATTGGCTCGGGCATTTGCCAGGCATGATCTGAAAGCACAAATCCGGACTTTATCTCATGTCATGGGGGTGAGCCTTGTCGTGGGCACCATCCTTCTATTCTTCATCAATTTCCAAGGGGAACGAGTTCTAGCATCCATACTTGGCCCTGCTGGAGCCACGGTATCATTAGAAACGACAAAGGGTGTCGTGAAAACTATGGATCTCACCCCGGAAGTCTTGAGAGCTTCGATGGGGTACTCTCGCATCCGCTCTGCTGTATCTCCTCTTGCAGTTATGGGTCTATCTTCGCAGGCAGCATGTCTTTGCGCACAGGATACAAAGACACCACTTCTGGCTGTCGCAGTTGCCAGCATGGTAAATATTATCGGCGACTACATTTTTGTGGCCAGACTAAGGTGGGGGGTACGCGGGGCAGCACTTGCCACGAGTTTGGCAAGTTTAACGGCAAATGGGATGCTTGTAAGGAAAGCATGGGAGATGATGTGTGGCTGGAAGAGTGTCTACCGGGAAAACGAACATGCAGAAAAGCCATTCTCGTCGAAGGAAGTGACTCTGTTGGAAACAACTGATACACGATTCATATCTTTTCCAGATCAAAAGTCTCTCATATCGTTGTTGAGACTGGCAGGACCTATGTTTTTTGTTATGGTGGGAAAAATCATGGGCTACAGTGCCATGACTGTGCGTGCAGGCAGCTTTGGAATGGTATCGCTCGCATGTCACAACGTATTGATGAGGATATTTTTCTTCTTTGCAACAGTCGGAGATGCATTGAGCCAGTCAGCCCAGACATTTTTACCTGGCTTGTTCTACAGAAAAAGTCTTCAGGAGAAGAATGCAAGAGATGAGCGAGTATCTTCGACAGACTTGTCAAAAAATACCGACGATGACCCGAATGCAAGGAAACTTTTGCAACGCCTAATGCTGATTTCTTCCATAGCTGGGTTTTTGAGTCTTATCATGGGGCAAATATCGTCCCATTCTGGTCGGACTTTTACCTCAGACTCTTCACTTGTATCTTTAATGTCCCATGTTTCTCCCTTCATGGGATTGGCACTCTTGCTGCATCCATTGACAATGGCATTAGAGGGCGCAATCATAGCTGCGAGTGATGCGACATATTTGGTTGGAACTTATGTTGTGTCTTTAGTTGTGCTATTGGCTCAGTTGAAGTTTGTCTGCAAAGACTTCTTGGGAGTCTGGCATAGCTTGCTTCTATTTCAGATGATACGGATAACTCAATTTGGTGCGCGAGTTTGGAAGAGGACGGCATCGTCAAATGCAGACACTGTCCACCAAAACAATAACTAGGCTGCTAATTGATTGAGCTAATAATCATCTGCACGACTGCCCAAAACACCCGAAGAACTCAGAACCAATTGCGGCAAGGCGCTCCTTTTCCATTTCAGCTTTTCGATCGTCCAGCTCCGCTTTTTGCTGTTGGAGAGATTTCCTCAAGCGATCATTTTCTTCCGCAATCCTCTTCTGCCTTGCCTCTTCGGCATCCCCCATGCTCGCGACCATCTGTGCATGATATCTTGCCCAGCTTGCTTCCAATTCGGCCTCATGGCCACACATCTCGCGCTTCTCTTTCACAACGGCATCGTTTTCTCTGTACAGCTGCTCTATTTGATCTTTCTGAAAACCCTTGAAGTGATCCGGGCGGAACCGATGCTCCCCGTTCACATTGGTTGCCAATTTTGTGTCTTCGGTCAGGAGCGGGCAAGTTTGCAAGTAATGAGTTTGGAGTCGCTGTGCCTCATTGTCGGCTTCCAATCCCTGTTCTTTTCTTATGCGAGCCTGTCGAGCGTATTCCAAGTTCTCCAGCTGACGAAGCCTTGCATCTTCATCTTTCTTTCTTTTCGCTTCCTCCTCCAACTGCGAGCGAATCCTATCCTGCTCGAGGACATAGTTCGCATAATCCTGTTCCTCCTTCCGTTCAGCATCATGGGACCTTTTCTTCTCTATCATGTACTCTGCGCACCACATTTTGACCTGCTCCTGCTGGGCCTTCTTTCTCGTCTCGTAGGCATGGTCTTCTCCTGAAAAACATTGCAACGATGAAGGGCCGCAATTGGACAAATCTAGAGGCCCATCCTTGCCGAGGGCATTGTTTTTCGGCTGCTTCGTTTGCTCATCAAGCGATCTCTTCACTTCTAGAAGCGACTTTTTCCGGGCCTCTTGAGCGGCAGCTTCACTGGCGTCAAGGCACTGGACTAGATTCTTTAGATTTTGGGCTTGGTATTGGAGCAGTAAAATGAGCCTTTCACATGTCATTCAACAGCAGGCACACGAGCAAAACTTACCTTCGGCCAGCTTCTCTTCGCGTTGAGCAAGCTCATGTTGCCGCTTCTCTCCAAGTTGTTTGTCGAGGTAACTCTTATCGATCCCAATGCTTCTATTCTTCGCGTTCATGAACCTCCTCGCGCGGTCCTGTTCCCTTTGTCGCAGGGCCTCCAGCCGTGAGCGTTCTTGATCAAGAGTTTCTTCCTGCAAAGATGGACGTTCGAAGGGATGAGCCTGGGACTAAACTGCGGCATCAGAAATGCAACCAAGTTCTTGGGAAGCACGATGCAGTTCACCTGTAGCAACACCATTTTGTTTCCTTCAGCAGTCTTTGTCTCGAAGAAGGAGATGGGAGAAGAAAGTCGAGGGGGGAGAGGATGAACCAGCCTCTAGAAAAGCACGCCAGAAGAAACGGCTCGCGTCTTCCTCCACGTTGGCCCCCGAGAAACGGTTACAAAACATATCGTTTATGCCCTCTTTTAGTCACAGTATTCACCAGTTCATCCAACTTTTGTTCATTTTGCAATATTTTGCCCCTGTTTCTGCCCGACCATTCTCGAGTCCCGAGTCTTGAGTCCCGATGTGAGTTTTCGGCAACAATCGGCGGCAGTCGACGATGGCAAACACCCCCGCACTATCATATCGTAATAATATTGACGTCGCGCCCGCCCCCGCTACCCACTCCGCCGTCGAACCATGTCTTACGATCGCGCCATCACAGTGTTCAGCCCCGATGGGCACCTCTTTCAGGTTGAATACGCCATGGAGGCCGTCCGACGAGGGAGCACAGCCGTCGGCGTGAGGGGAAAAGATTGCGTCGTCCTTGCTGTGGAGCGGAGGGCGTTGGCCAAGTGAGTTTACCTCCGCACGTCCAACCCTCGACTCCGGGCGCGAACGACGTGTCATTTTTTCCCACCGCGTCTCCTCCGCGCCGTCGTCCTCACCGTCGTTTCCCCAGGCTCCAGGACCCCCGGACGATCCGCAAGATCGTGTCTGTGGACGAGCGCAGCGTCCTCGCCTTCGCCGGCCTCACCGCCGACGCCCGCGTCCTCATCAATAAGACTCGCGTCGAGGCGCAGTCCTACCGCCTGACGTGCGAGGACGCGCCGTCGGTCGAGTACCTCGCGCGGTACATCGCGCAGACGCAGCAGCGGTACACGCAGCGGGGGGGCGTCCGGCCCTTCGGCATTGCCACCTTGCTCGCGGGATTCTCGGAGGAGGGGAAGCCGGTGCTGTACCAGACGGATCCCGCGGGGACGCACAGCGAGTGGAAGGCGCAGGTGATCGGGGGGAGGAACGCCAAGAGCCTGAGGGAGTTCCTCGAGAAGAACTGGGAGGAGGGGCTGGAGGAGGAGAAGGCAGTGAGGATCGGCGTGCAGGCGCTGCTGGAGGTTGTGGACAGCGGGGCGAAGAACATGGAAATTTGCGTTGTCAGACCTGGTGGGGCGAAGTCGATTATGGAGGAGAAGGATGTGGATGCCATCGTGAAGGAGATTGAGGCAGAAGCGGAGGAGGGCAAGCCCAAGGCATCGCCCGCTGATGAATAGACGGTGCCATGACTGCCTCTGGGTTGATCTGCAGCGTTTATAAATTTATCACCGCCACTTGAATTGATACAAGGCTGTGACAACAAGCAAGGATATTTCACTCCATTAATACGCCTTCACCCGAGCATCAGTCAATGATGTTTATGTGGGTACTTATCTGCAAAGAGAGGAGTACCCACATAGGTTTATGCCATTATCGACTAAGTCAATTCAAATCCAGCACCTGAACCGATCGAATAGGTCAGTTTTTCCCTGAGCACCTTCTCAGATGAGTATGTTGGAAGTTTCAATGTATTGAAACAAGTTGACGCTGTGGGAAGTTTGTCATTATCTCGCATGATGCCCACCCTCTGGATAGTGAACCTAAGACAACCGGGGAGAGGGGGTAAGGGAATCATAATAAGGTCAGGGGCAGCTGTCTCGGGGGAAATGTACTTACGGAGGATTCATGCTTGCGAATCCCAGTGGGGGTGGGCGTTCACAGCTTGTGACAAAGCGAAGTAGATCTGCTTGATGCTTCTGGCTGAAGGATGATACGACGTTCCAAAAACGCACGATGTTCCTGTCGAGCATTGTGTATCCGCCAGTGTATCGAGCGTTGGCTTTCATATCGGATACATCAATCTTCCCATCCGAGGCTCCACTGATGAGCACTTGAAGCTCTGGCTCATTGAATAACTGCAGCCATGACCGATCGATTACATCCCAGAGTCCGCGGGTGAACGCGGCCGACTGTTCCTTGATGCGGTCACTGGCATGGTGCTTTGCTACCAAATAGATGTAGCGGCGTTTGTTCTCATTTGTGACTTCGATATTGGCGCCATTGGCTATGAGAGGGACTTCGTTGACGCCAAAATCGTCATTCGCAACTGTGAAGGTGAGGCACAGGTCGGAGACGTCGCCATCGTAGGACTTCAAAAACATCAAGTTGCCATAGAGCTGGGGATCGATTGTGCTGAGGTCGGTGAGAAGGTGTAGGTAGGTGTGATCGCCTTTGAGGAAAGACAGGAAGAGATGCGCGAATTGAGGCTGAATGGTGATCCCTTCGTAAAGGGCCTTCCCCAATATCCTGCCAAGAAACTCAAATAAGACAATGTGATCTGACCCGTGAGCCAGCTTCGAAGATGGATTGGGGTACATGAGCGATCCTTCCGTGTTTTTGAACAGAGCGTAATTGGGGTCGAAAGCGAGATTGGACAAGTCTGTCCAGAACTCTTTGAATAGCCCCCCAACATCAACTCCAGTTTCTCTTGCACCTGCTTGGCTGAGGTAACAAACCTAGAGGCATATGGATGCATTCAATGATTGATAGGGAACTGACAATTCTGGGCATGGCTTTGACAATTTGTAGTGCTTACCACTATCCTCTGCCGCATGTCACGACCAAGCTTGTTGAGATGGATGAGGCCATCCTCGAGCACTCTGCAAAGCAGCGACAATACAAACTGAGGAGGTGCTCTCAAAAGGCAAACATGCATCTGGACAGTCACTCACCTGCCTCTCATAACTTTCACCATGATCCCAGGTTTCAGGTTGCGAAGTTCGTTGCTACCCTGGATGTCGACCCTGTTAGTTGTCACAATTCTCTCGAATAGCTTAAGCCTTCTCTTGTACGAAACCAAAAATGGGCAAATTTGAAGCACAGGAGTGGAAAGAAGGGAGATGAAATCTCCGTGTGTCTTGCATCGGCGAATGTCTTGTTCCAAAAGCCCTTCCTCGATCCAAAGTTTTGGGACGCAAAGAGGCCGCCGAGAGGATCTATTGTAAAGGTCCATCATAGCCTTTCTAGATGTGGAAATCAGCGCAAGTCCCAAGTGATTGGATTCGTTCCTGCCATTCATGGTTGCCTCATGGACATCGTCAAGACAGCATGCACGGTAGAGTAGCTTTTTCAGCAGGAGGATGCATCTCCTAAGTTGATGTTTGGGAAGAGGTTTATCCATATCATGCATCTCGACATCGTCCGTAACAATGAGGGTATGGGAAAAACAAGCCACGAACATCAACAGCACTACCGCTCCAACATTGCCGTCACCTGCGCCATAATGTGTATGCTGAAACTTTTTGTAGATGGGGAGCGCGCTGAGGGTTCTAATAGGTGCTGGCCTTTTGTTGACATCGATGACAGCGTATAGGTCCGAAACAACCCTTGGGTTTGACTGGATGATCGCCCAGGAGGATGCAACAAAGCTCGTCGAGAAGCATAATACGTTCAACAGCGCAGTGATGCACGATTCAGTTTTTCCTGAGGCAAAGTCCTTTCCTGGCTTGGCATTGTCCAACGATTGGTATCCTCTTCTCACAATGTCATCTTTCCCATTCCCGCCCCATCTAGAAATGACCGTTCCGTAAACACGACATAACGCGAGGAGAAATTGGACACTGTATTTATGGTGCGGCTTCTCCCCGAGGGAGCCCTTGTCAGAAGAGCAACTTTCAGATGACAGCAGGGCGTGAGTTACCGTCCTGTTCACAGGTCCCTTTCCGTTGGCCAATTGCCTAGAGATGGATGATGTATTCATTAGTTTTCCCCTTCCTGAGCTGGCAGCCTTGGTTGGCATTTTCTTCTCACTAGGCCCTGACAACAACGAGGTGAGCTTCTTCGCCCATTTGCTCGAATTCCAAAAGCTCCGGTTCCGATCAACCATAGCTTCTTTTGCTGCAATTGCTGCCAATGATGTACCAATCTCCTCCAGGTCCTTCTCGTGTTTCTTGTCTTTTTCAGTTTTGTTGTTGATGTGCTGTTTTGTGTTCAGCTCCTCGTCATTGATTGCACTTGTGAATAATGTCCGCACGAATGAATCTGAAAGCAGTACTGATGCCTGCTCAGTCACAACATCAGATAGGACAATGGGAGTGGAGGACGACCCGACTGAAACCCATTCTACTGCAGACATGCGAGAGCTGAATGTCCCTAATGGTGCAGATTGTATCAGTACCGCAAGAAAGTTACAGAATTCAGCAGCGGCTCCATAGTGAAGTACTGTTGGGTTAGAGCCATTCAACGCCTCACATGCTCTCCAAATTTGAATCGAATTGGCCAACAGGCACAAAACTGCCGGGGCAGGGCATGTTGTCAGTGAGATGTCAGACATGTTTAGCAGAGTTTCTATGCGGTCATCAGCAATTTCATTGGCATTCAAATTGATGAATCTGTGAATATATTCCACCAATGGGGGGGTGATGGACAAGTCTCCATTGCCTAGTGGCTTGTGCACTACAAGGTGTTCATAGGATGAAGGTGCGACTTTCCAAATCAGAACAGGCACCGTCATGATTTCAGAAATGAATCGTGAGCACAAACAATTTAAAGTCATCTCGTCGGCACGGCTTGTCTTCATAGACGATATGATGTCAACTACCAGTTTCAACAAAATGCTAGCTCTTTTTTTGTCCTCGCGGGCAACACATTTTTCCCGGAGCCTTCCAGCATCGACAGGTATGGGAGAATTAACTTTTGTCGCACCATACAGAAGGAGTGACCTGAGGGAAGATATAAGGTCTGAGCTGCATTTTTTGACCGTGCCCTCCTTTTGAACATCATCATTTGCGGCAGTGGTGGGCTGTGCCTGCATCAGTATTGAGCGGCATTTTAGGTACAGAGCGTCATGTGATGCACCAATACAACCATTAGGGACTCCCATTTCATTGGACGTACTTAGTCGAAGAATCGTTCGCAGGAAAAAGTCAACTGAATGATAGCATGCGTCATCGCTGTTGTTTGAAGGAATTTTTGCAGGGCTGCTTTTGTTTCCAGTAGCTCGATTCCCCTTTGCGCGGGGCTTATTCGTAGAAATGCTCGAAACACAAAGCATCAGAATTTTCTCAAGACGACGCGTGCCCCCAACAGTCGCCATCCATGGCAATAGAGGGTCTAAGTCAAGATTGTCGCTAGACACGCCAGGGGAAAGGCAGTGTTTGATGAGTTTCGTCCATCGTTGGATGTCTCTCCCTTCCATGACCATCTCCCCGCTATCAAGTATCAGTTGTCCACCGGGATATTGTTTTCGAATGATCGTTGGGCAAGCAAAAAATAAGAACTGCGTTGTCATCGTTGAAACAGTTGCTGGAGGTGGCACGTATTCAACTTTGGTAGATTGCTTCAGAATATCCGCCAAAGCAACAATGTCCGACATCCGTTTATCGAACAAGGAGCGCTGCTCTTCCCGCGATTTGGACTGAACCAGTTTCATTCGTATAAGTGATTGCAAGGATATGGCGGCGGCCACACGAGCTCGTGCTTCAGCGCGTATCTTTCGTTGTTCGGCAGCCTTTTGGGTCGCGGTGAGCGCCTCCGCGGGCACGTGTGCGGGAGCTGCTGTAGTTGCAGTTTCATGACCGACGCTCGTTTTGGCGACAGCACAACCCAAACCCGACGAGGCCGATCCTCCCGATGATGGCTGCAATACAGCGGCAACGTTGTCGTCGCCCACGTCGCCAACGCCACCACCAACGGAATTACCGTCCCCCGGGACTTTGGCCGCGGCCGATGCTTCCCGCTCTCGCCGTTGTATTTCCTTGCGCTTTCTCAGCTCTTTCGCCTCCTTCTCTCGCTTGGCTCGCAGGCGACGGGCCTTGGCTTCATCCGCCCGTTTCTTCGCAGGGTTGCCTGCGAGCTCGTCGGCGAACATCCTACGAGTCCACCGTAGCAGCAGCGCGGACAGAGGCAGAGGCAGAGGCAGAGGTAGGCGCAAGGCCGCAGCGAGCGCCCCAACGCGATCGATCGAGGAAGGATGGGAATGGATGGGGAATGGGGTGGTAGAATATGGGGACGATAAGGCTGGGCAAAATACAAAAGGCCATTTTACAAATATTTTTACAAATAATATTATTCACAAATTTCCTACGTAAAACACATACTGGCTGTGCACAATACACTGCCATTTTTAGTCTCGCTATTGCGATTGGCTAAAAATTCTGGTTGGATTGTGATCATTTTTTCATTTCGACCAGCCGAACCTATCCTGGTTGGCACTCCTGCCATTCCTCCACTACATTGCCCCCCCCCCCCATTCCAGTTTCATAATCCCTGATGCAGTGGAGTATAAAGGGACTCTTGAGGACTGGTAGCCAGGCAGCATTGGCCGTGTGAGGTGGTGGATAAGCAAGGGCTGGGCTGGCGCTAAGGTTGGATCACGACCTTAGCACAACTATGCGGACTAAATTGCTGTCGCAAGTGGATCCGTCATCGCCTTTGTGAGCAGCTTGATCGACTGAATGGGAAAAATATTGACGGGGGGGGGGGGGGGGGGAAGGGGGCGACCTCCATCGGCCAGGGGGGCAGGGTGGAGCGACCGATTCCACTCAACAACTAACTGGTGGAGGGAGGGGAGCGCAAAATTCAACAAAAAGAGGGGTGGAATGCTGCCAAAAACAGCATTATTGGGGGAGGTGATGAGGGGAGGACAGGAAAAATAC